>BPLR01003453.1:0-31110 GCA_021605095.1 Caerostris extrusa
TGCTTGGCTGCTCAAAATAAGCCACATTTAGTAAACTAATTCAAACAGCTTGTTCTTTAGGGGAATTAATTCTGTGCTGGCTGAATACTGACCTAATTCATGCTTTCAAGACTATAAATTTATATGTATGTTTCAAGTAGTTGATAATATCCAAGTATTAATTTTCTTATATTATTTGACTGTATGAATATTTTTTATGCAGTATAAAATGAAGCTGAATTTTGGTTTTTTCTTTGTTCTTAAATATGTTACAAAGATCCATTTACTTTTAATTTGTAATAAGTATTAAGTACTCGATGTGAGTAACATATTAAGTTCATTATATGCAATCTCTTCTTTGAAGCTTTATTTCAAAAATTTCAATTCAAAGCTTGAAATTTTGGGAACCTTAAAATGGGAATGGGAAAAAGCTTTTACAGCATCAATTTCTACATCTAATGTATGTATAATGTAATTTCAAATAAATAAAAAAGAATCTTCAAGACTTAAAAAGTGCACAATTATAGGTTCTGCAGTTATCAAGTCAAAGAATGTAATAAAATATTTTGATCTGAAAATCATACTTTGTATAACTTTCATCATTGATGCAAAACTATGTGCCGTCATTATTTACTCTTTTATCTTGCAGGTGCAATTTTTATTCAGAACTGTTGTAAGCTAGTAAATTTTTTTTCAATAATTATTATTGTTGTGTATGATTATTATTAACTAGTAACTAAATTTACTTATTTTGTAATTTGTTAGTATCAATTTTTAGTTGTCTGTTACACATAATCTCATTTATGAACATTGTAGTTCTCTATCTATAATCTGTCCATATTTAAGGCACTTTCAGGTATCTTCATTTCATTTTTAAGGCATTTTTTATTATTTCAACATTTTTGTAATTAAATGTTGTAACCTAATTTTATTAGCTTTTAATGCAGATTTACTAATACTTATAAAATGATATATATATATAATGTGTGTGAGTGTGCATATGTTTATAAATGATATATATATATATGATACAATACATTTACTATATGTGTAAATATGGATATAAAATTCTTTTCACTTCTTGGGCCAAAGATGCTTTTTTATGATAAAAACAGTTTGCTGAATTGTATATTTTGTAAAAAAAAATTTTAATTTTTTTAATTTCTATTTTTAAAAGTAATTATAATGATTTTTCTATTTGGTTTCAATCCTTATTATGATGCAATTTAACGTTTTTAAAAGCTGTTTTAAACAATTGTTATTATTTATGCTACAATGTTTGGGTAAGTTGCAGTTGGAACTAAAACAGTCTTAAAAATGGAAAGATTTTCAAATAATAACTATATATCTCCTGTGCTCTATCTGTTTTGTTAATCTTATACTCAATTCCTATATAATCCTCAATTTTGTAATAATTGATTTTATTATGTATTTGCTTGTTTTAATCAAAATTCTAAAGAAATGTTATAAATTAAAACTAAAGTTATATGGAATAAAATTGTTACTTATTCCAAGAAAAACATTAGTTTTTTCCGTCATTTTGGTTGTATTGATTGATATAAAATACACTTCATTTTACTCTACAATTAAAAGTACTTGCAATGTTTTTGCTTTCATAATGTGAGTATTTCTGCTATTCTTCTGTACTTAGCCTTTATTCTGTTTTAATTTTAATAATAATGGTTACAAAAATCTTACGAGTTTCCAATCTAACATGCTTTTACACCTAACTTATCAAATCGAAAACTTTAGATATACTGTTGATAGTAAATGCTTTTCTCTATTATCATTTTATATGAATTTGTAATTTTGCAAAAACATCTCTACATTGGAAGTGAATTAATGAAAATATATTTTAATACAAGTAAGCAAAATACTGAAGACAGGAGGAAAAAAACATAGATATGAACAATAGAAATTTCTTTCAACTTGCATCGACCTCACTTTGAATTTTATATTTCAAAGAAATAGATATTTTAAGTCATTTTTATTTAAAAAATTTCTTAATCAAATTTGGTTCTATACGTTAAATTGAAGTTAAAACCTTATAACTGGTTGATACAGATCACAATTCTTAGCATGCCAACATTTAGAAATGATTACTACTTGAGAATAAGATTTTGTAAAATAAAATTGTTGAAGTGTTATTTTATGGTTAATTTACAGTAATTCAATTTCTTAACACTTGGATAACTATTTTATTTCAAAAATATCCTATATTTTTAATTATTATGCCAATAATCGTTTTCACTTACATTTATGTTATCTTTTTTTATTCTATCACACATAACATTTCCATTTACGTAACTTCCATAGACATTCTACCTCCATAGAAATTATTAAAATTAAAAATTTTAATAATTTTTTTGAATAATATTTACAAAAAATCTTATGCATTTTCTACCAGTAAAAAATAAAAAGTTGTTAAAAAAGTATGCTTTTTCACATTATTTTATCAATACAAAATCTAGTTATTGTGTGGTGAAAAGAGTTGGTTTTATAAGTTTCCATGAGTGATATATTTTGATGAATGTTTATAATTTCACAAAAAATCTGTTTTAGTCGATAAAACTTCCTTTCCTTTAGAAATCAATATGTTTTTATTTATTATTATTTTACTTAATTTCTAATTTTCCCAATGTAGTGTGATATAGATGGGCCCTGATGGCCGAGTAGCTAGTGCTCTGTACCACAGGTTTCGGGTGTGAGTCCTGCAAAGTCATGGATGTTTGTAGTGGTTTGAAATCCACTTTAAACTGTAGATCCTGGTCTAATATGACTATTGAGCGTAGGGATGACAACCTTAACCTGTAAAAAGGAAAACATTTCAAGTTTTGGAATTCGCTAGTAGGCCGACCATGGGGCTGTTGCGCCAATAAAGAATATGATATAAAACCTTTGTAATGAAAATTAAATTTGTTTATATAACTCCTTTACTTACTAATGTATTAGAGTAAATAATTGTCCGTAATTAATACTATGCCCCAAAAGTATGATCAATTATTTTTTTTTTTCAAAAACCTTATTCTTCAAAGTAATCCCTTCCGGACACAATGCACTTATGCTAACTTTTTCCAATCCTCAAAGCATGCTAAAAAGTCATCGGCAGGGATGACCTTCAAAGTGCATGGGGGTTCACCTTGAATCTCTTCAATCGGCTCAAAACGGTGTCCCCGGAGTGGTCTTTTGAGGTTAGGGAATAGCCAGAAATCGCACGGTGTGAATACGGTGGTTGTGGAACGATATGGGTTTCATTTTTGGCGAAAAAGTCACGAAGAAACAATGCAGTGTGAGCTAGCGCATTCAGTGTTTTCGGTACCAATCGAGATTAGACGCGTTTGAGGTCCAAAATAGAATGGCAGATCCTTTTGAAATTCCAACATTATCAGCAAGGTCTCTTAATTGTAAATCAACGGTTTGCACGCACCAAATCTATAATAATTTTTTGGACGCGAGATTCGTCGGTTTACGAAAAAAACCTTTATTCGTAACATGAACATCGTGACTAAAAAATAAAAAAAAAAAAACAGTAACTAGAAATTAAGTTAGAATTTAATGCAACATTTTTGCTAGTCATTTGATAACTTTAGTAGACTTACACAAATTTATTTTAGTATTTGCATAAGTTTACATAGGACGATGTTCGAAATGTCCAAAAGCGCATAATGAGGCACGTGAAATGACACCAAGCTGTTGTTTGAATTGGTATTTAAAAGGCTGTATGTAGTAGATACCGGTACTCCTTTAGTTTTTCCTGTGGGGCCATCTAAAGGAATTGTTTTATCGAGACAGTTACTTCAGAAATGAACTTAGTTGCTCGTCTCCATAGTGCGTTTACTTTTGGGGACACTACGATGCTAGAACGTGTGCAGTCAACCATTCCACATGCGCGGGGGACATTTCGAACAACTTCCTATTTAAAATTATGAAAATACTGATGCTCATGTTTCGGAATAAGGTTTTTCGTAATCCGGATATGACGTCATACATTTTCTCTCGCATTTTTCTCGAAAACTATGGGTCGTAGAGGTACAGTACTTTGGGCATTTTTTATGTATTCCAAACAAAGAATCAAGCTGTGCAGAGTTTATACGGTCTTACTTTGACACCCTGCATATCATTTTTCCAAAAGTTTCAGCTTTAAAAAATAATGTGCTTTCATATTTAATTACTCTTCACATAATTAAAAGATTTTAAAGAAAAAAAAATTATTAAAAGAATTTAAAAGTTCGAAGAATTCAAAATTTAAAGTTCTACTTGCAAAAGGCAAACGTTTTGGAATGATAGCAATGATACATTTCCTTCATACTATTTAAAATCATATGTGCACGTGATATAGTCCTTTTTTTTTTTTTTTTTCACTTTCATCGTGAGATATTAGAGTTTTTTTCATACCGTATTTTGGGCGTCCGTTAGCTTTTTCACTATAGCGCGCATGCTCATAGGAAACATTATTACAGATACGCATGCGCAATTTCCTATGAGCATGCGCGCTAGGGAGAAAAGCTAACGTACGTCCAAAATACAGTATGCAAAAACTCTCTAGTTTGCTTTTAACCGAATTCGACTCATTCGATAAAGTATTATTTTTCTCAAACTCGTGATCAACACATATTGACAACGAATTTTAATTCTTGTCAAATGATCAGAAAAATAATTTTAGAAAAAAAAATGCTCTTAAAAAAATTGTTTGCAAACGAATTACAATTTTTAATTTTCTTTTATTTATCAATCGTTTGGTTAATATTTCCGAAAGAAATGAGATTTCATCGCATGGCAACGTATGGATGAATTGCATTCTAAAAATTTATTTTGTAATAGAATGGTTTTTTTAAATATTCAATGGATAGAATGAGTTGAAAATATTTGCAATATAACTCTAATGAATATTTGGAAATATTTTTTATCGTTCCTTTAAAAGATATGATTTTTATTTACTTCCGAAATAATGTACAACAAAAATTTATTTCGACTTTGGAATCTCGATAGAACTTTAAAATGTATATATTTTTTGACAAGTTTCATAAGTAAAAGAAGACATATCATAAAAAAAAAAAAAAATGAGAACAAAATCATTGTATTTAATGAATTTAATCATCTGAATTTAATGAAGGTATGATTTTCTTTATGATTACTTTATTTAAGATACTAAAAAAAAAAAAAAAAAAAAAAAACTAATGAAATTAAAATGGTTAATTTTATTAAAAAAATGTGTATATATTATTTTAGTTATACTAGTTGATAATTATTGTGGCAATTGCAATGTTTTTAAATAACGATAAATATTGTTTTAAGCAAGTAATGATAAATATTGTTAAATTCCAAAAGAACAGAGAATTTTTTATTTTTAAAAACTGCATATTCGTTATTTCAAGGAACAGTAGACATGCTAAGCATTATAACGAGACGGGGTTTTGTTAAAAGAATTTAATTTTAAAAAAAGAAAACGTTATTATTATTTATAGTGTAATATTTTGGAAACATATTTAACAATAGTATCCCTCTAATTGCATCTATACAAGAGCTATTAGTAATTGGCAATTATGAATCCAAAGGTCTATTATAAATTTATTTGTATGCCACTTTTTGTATTTAGAACATGTCATTTTAGAGGCATCAGATATGAAGACTTCGTGAGGGATATCTTCATGCAAAAACAATTTCAGAAAATGTGATGAAAAAGGAAAATTCAGATTTTTATAAATAATCTTCTAAAATGAAGGAATATTTTGTAATTAAGGAAAAAAATTAATAAATTAAAATTTTATACATTTTGATGAAATAATTGCAGCGTTGGTGAAAATGTATTCGCAAAAAATGTAATACGAAATAATTCAGGGTTGTAATTGAAATAGATAGAAAAATATTTGGAAGCAATTTTTGAGATAGTTATTGATATAATTTTATTATAAATTTTTTGACAAATTTATCGATAAAATAAATGATTACAGCTGAGATTTTTATAATACAACTGCTGGCATTTATTCTCGAATTCGATAAAAAATTCATTGCTAATTATTCAATAATCCATTATAGATTTAACTGTTTTGAATTACCCTTTTTTTTTTACAAATCTGCAATAATACTTTATTACAATAAATTGTATACTCAGTATTTCTATTTAGCGCAGTATTAAAGGTGCGTTACGATCACATTTCAAAATCCATGAAAAGGTCTGCAATCTAGTTGTTGGAAAGGAAAAAGACAAATATCACTCGGATATTTAGATGCATCTGGCGAGGTTTGCTACTAGAAGAATGCATCTATGATTTCACGCAATTAGGTGAAGTTATACTCTTCAAGACGCCATTGGAAGCAATCACATCCAAAACCGAGCCCACAAGTTTCAGGTATTATTTTCTCTATAGAATTTGTGGTTGGATTCATAGTCTGAATGTATAAGTTATTCAGTTATTCATTCTCATCATCAACAACAGCAATATATTCAGTACCAAATTTTCGAAAAGTCTGATTGCTCTGATTTTTTAAAAATTTATCATTTTTGTAAGAAGGCATACTACGAGAACTTTGATGCACAACAGTTGGTGACCGAATTTAATCGGGGTTTAAAATAGGATGAGAGGTCTTCAAATCAGATTTCTCCAATCCTACTAAAAATATGGAACATTAAATAAATTTAAACGAACCCAAGTTGAAAATGCGCCTTAAAAAGATGAGAAATTAGAGGGCCAACACTTCTCGTGAAAAGTTGCAAAAAAAAAAAAAAAAAAAAAAAAAAAAAAAGCACTGTTCTATATGTATTTTCCTACAACACTGAGCTGCCAAACTCATCATAATTCAACCTTAGAACAGGAATACAAAAAAAGTCATCCTGAGAAATGTACTTATTTCAGAAGCAGCAGTCAGGACGAGTTCTTCACCATCTACGGGAATGATATCCACAACACTGGTAAATCATAAGAAATGTGTCCTTCTATGTTCAATGCATCTGAAGGGTGTGAGAAATAAGATTCGATTTTGCGAACAAAATCGTGACGGAAAAAAAATAGGCGGACAACAATCTTTCAACCATCTTTTCATGAACACAAAGTGACAGAGAGAAATTATCATGACTTAAGATTTAAAAATATAATGATTTCATCCAGTACAGCTTAAAATAACCATTAAAATACTCAAATTTTTTAAAAAAAAATTTTGTTCTTATGTTGTAAACTGCAATTTTGTTCACAAAAATAATTCATCATTTTAAACTCTTTAAATCTCTTAAAATGAAAATTATAATGTAAAAATAAGTACTGCTTACTTACGTTAAGAACAACTGATTATTTAAAATGATTGTTTTTATTTTTAAATACCTTTTGATTGTAATTTTTATATGCAATTATTGTAATACATTACATAATTAACTGTCAATGTATACTATGTCATTAACATGAATATTCTATGATCATTTCATATATTTATTTTCAAAAATTTTACATAACAGCTAATATATGATCATCTATCTGAAAGTCAGTTTAAATGGAATATTAAGAGAAGGATTCTCTTTTTATTTCTATCTTTTTAGTTATATTTAAGTTTATCTTATTATTTTGTTTTAATTAAAAATTTTTTAACCATTATTGTTTTGTCTTAAAAGGGTTCATGGAAAATCTGTTGTTGATATTAAATTTAAAAATAATTATTACAACAGAAAATATTAAAAAGAACATTAAATTAAACAGAAAAAAAAACATTAAACAGAAGAAAAAAAAATCGATTTAAATATACAACTTAAAAATTTCTTACAAATATAATGTGATAGAGTGAAATTATTATTGTTAATCTTGGAAGTTTCAGTATATTCTTCGAACTGAAGCAATTTATTTATTAAATTTCAAAAACTTGGAAATCAAATCAGAAAAATAAGCTAAAACAATTTACAAAATTCTAAAAATAAAATGAATAATTAGAACTAAATTTTAACAAAAATATAAATGAAAAATGTGAAAATAAGAATACAAAAACATTGACAAGAGATTATTTTTTCTGACTCTCTCTGATATTTAAAGTCTGTTCCGTTTAAGGAAGTCAATGAACTACTTGACCTTCAATCATTCTTCATTGCTGCAATGCAAATGTATTCCTTGACTTTTTCTGCATTTACAACAACTAATTCTTCAAGCCGCAGAACTATGAATATGACATTAATGCATCTGCATTCGTCAAAGGTTTCAACGGACCTGGATTTCTGATAGTTTTCTCATGTTAATCACCCATCAAATTTTCGTGCATGTTATGGTTAGCAATTTCCATGCTGCAGAGAAACCCAAACTTTTATTGGTTGTCTTTTGTAACAAGACGCTCTCACCTTTCAGAAGTGGTCTCCCGACGAACGCAGTATTATGAGCGCAGATGGCACAGTTCCAATGCCTCCGCCACCTCGGTGGTTGACTGAGGTGCCTCGATGGTACTGCAAGTAGGCTAAGGATGACCCGGATCCATGCACTTGGTGGCTGAAGGTGACGGCCTTGTTCTAAGATAAATAATTAAAATAAGGGGTTCTTTTATGTGCGCAAAAAAAGAGAATGCGAATTAAAAAAAACTGCTGTTTTTAATACACATGAAATATGCTATAAAGCAAAATGGAAAAAAAGAAAACAAATGAAACATTGCGAATTGAAGAGATATTCTTGCGATTGAAAAAATTCCAGAATATAAGAAAATGGGGAAAACTATATATAGAGGTGGAATATAGGGTGGGAGAAATTTTGAATAGAACATAAAATTATCTCTCAATCAAAATTAACAATTTATACCAGAAAAAAAAAAACCTTTTCAAAAGTTGTAAATAGATTTTTCTAAATCAAAGAAACGCAAAAAGAAATTATCTTATGCTAAAAAATTTAATATAAACATATGATTTTCCTGAAATAAAAGACTTTAAAGTGAAGACAACGTAATGTTTGTTATTATTGTTTTTTATCTACCATTTTTTAACGTAATAATTAGGTGATAGGGTTAAAAATGTGAATCATTTCATATTTTCAGCTAGAAACATTTGGAATAAAATATAATTCAAATTTCAAGTTGTATAAATTATAAATTTTAGAATAAAATTTATTTTAATAAGAAATAATAATAAATAATATTAATAATAAATCAATAATAATAAATAATATTAATAATAAATCAATAATAATAAATAATATAATTATAATAATTAATTTATAATATTAAATAATAAATAATTGTCATACTTTACATGCTTAACAAAATTGTAATTTACAATGATTGTAAAAATAAATTGAGTGAACTTTGAGTGTATTCTTCTCTTAAATTTTTTTGGTCGTTCTTTTCCAGACTGAAAAATATGATAACTATAATTTAATTCCCTTTGCTTTTTCATTGCTTTATATTTTATTTTGACAAATCTTGAGGGAAAACTATAATTTAATTTTAAATATCAAATTATACTTATATTTTAAATTCCCGATCTGGATTCTGAACAAATTGTCTTAGGGTTAAATAATTAAAAAATGTTTAGGTTTGCTTTTAGATTTATTACTTGTAATTACTAACACCAATTTTCAGTTTTTTTTTTTTCAACCTGTTTCAAAGCACAACGAGGATTCTGCTACTCTAAAACCACTTTAATTTATATTGAAATTTCCCATGCCTGACACTTGGGGGACAAAATCATTGGGGGCCTTTCCGGCTTATGAATTTATTTTTCCCTTGCCAAACATAAGGATAAAATCTTTTTTATATTTTGATCGTTGATTTTATTCTATTGTCAGTATTGTATATATTGTTATTATTTTATTCTATTGTTGATTTTATTCTATTCTATTCAGCAAAAACATTATTTTTATTCGATCACTGCCTTCTGTTTTAGGCTACGATCAAGGCCACTTGTTTAAAAAAAAATCTGTTTCTAAATAATAATAAAAAAAAAAAGACTTTTGGCAACACATTTCAACAAAACTTATTTAAATAAAATATACCATTAAATTAAATTTCATTTAAACTAATTTCAAATAAAAGGAAATTCAAATTCAAATAATAATTTCAACAAAACTTGTTTAAATAAAATATATCGTTAAATTAAATTTCATTTAAACTAGTTTCAAATAAAATGGTTAATAATAATCGTCTGCCAAGACTTACATTAATTTAGAATTGATTCAGTTTGCTTATTTAATTAAAAATTGGCATATATTTATATGTCATGTTTTCGAAAAACAGTTCACTTTTCTATTTTAATTGAAAAGAAAATTAACTGAGCTTGGTTTTCAGCAGAATATTTATAGCATAATATTCAAATTATTCAATCGAATGGGAAACAAATATGAAGTCATAAAACTGAGAGAAAAAAATTAATCCTTCTTAAGGCTGATAAATGTCTTCTCTAAAGAAACTAAATTGTTGTTTACAATCTCTCGGTCCGAAAGAGGTCTTAGTGTAATTTTTAAAATAAACTTGCAAAAAAAAAAAAAAAAAAAAAAAAAAAAACTTGATGGAACTAACTTCTGAACTAGCTATTCTCATGTTAATAATATTAAAAAAATTATTTTTGACTCTTTCATTGATACTTTATGACTTCTCATTCCACCTCCACACTGAAAACAAGCTACTATTCTACAGGAGTCCTATTATCACACGTGCCTGCCCAGTTTGAGGTTCAGCTTTAAAATGAAGATATAAATATTTGAAAATAAAATTTTTTGTATGTTCATCACGTTGGATCCTCAGAAATGATGACATGTGCCACTCTCTAATTCATCCCAAAGTTAGGATGCGTTTTCTTAAAACTTCCTCCAATTCTTTAATAATCTTAGCACTATTTCTAATTTGGAAATTCAAAACTTGTCCAATTATGATGTCACCCTTCCATCTAATTCTAGACGCAATCGTGTTGAATTATATACTTTATCATATTTTGTTGTCAACATCCCTCTTCCATTGTATGAAATATTAAAATATTTTTGAACATCACCAATAGCTGTTTTATCTGTCTATCTATCTATCTATCAAGAATGACCAAATCGTATGGACACGGCTGTAGAAGAACTCTTCCGACGGCTAAACCTAAAAAGGGAATATTTAAAATTTGATTTTTAAAGGGAATATTTTTATAAAATATTTTCCGTATGATCTTTTTTGTTATAACGCTAATTCTTTAAAAAAATATACAATATTAATAATAATTCGTATAGAACCATAAAATTTCAGCTGGAGAATTACACAGGGAAACTTGAAAACAAGTAAGTTCAACTTTTACTCGTCCAATATTCAAATAACGAAAGAGAAAAATACTAGTTTCATAAATAAAAACTGACAGAAATGATTACTATAGTATGCTTAATATAAGCTTAGGCGTAATCAGCATTTTAAATCATATATAAAACTTATATTGTTAAAACAGCTTGGAGAAGCCTTTTGATCATTAAATGAAAAATAAATAAATTAAATAAATAAATAATGGTGATAGATACGACCCTGCTTCCGTACATTCGAATAGTTTACTAGGTAAATGTTTTTTATTCTAAAGCACACTAAAGAAAAGTAGGAACTTTTTCAACGACGACAACAAGATGCCAAAAACTTGAAGCTTCACAATTTTTTGGCGACGTGTTTGGCGACAGGGAGAGAGCAGTGTTTCAAAACAATTTAAAGTAGTAAACAAGTATTATAATTTTTTTTTTAAGTCAATTCTACTTTTTTCACTATATTGCAGAAACTCCTTTATAAATAATTTTCATTCATTTTTTTAAAGTTTATCTGGCGCCGCATATTGGTAGATATATGCAACTTAAATCTAAAAAAACCTAAAATTATTTAATTACATTTAATTACTGAATTAATATTCGAAAAACTGCATTAACATCCAGTGTCATCCACTACAAGTTCAAAAAAATGTATTTGAAGTTGAGTGGATGAATAAAAGTATTTTATGAACGATTGAAAATTTGAACAAGATATATATGGGGAAAGTGGGAGCTAATAGAAGGAATTGAAAAAAGCGGAAACTTTTTGGCGACGTTCAACATGATGCCAAAAACTTGGCGCTTCACAATTTTTTGGCGACGTGTTTGGCGATAGGAAGCAAGCAGTGTTTCAAAACAATTTAAAGTTATCTTCGTCTGGTAACAGTCATTCTATTGCGATTTCATGTTGTTTTACAGACATTTGAATCTATGTCTTTCAATACCCATAAAGATGGACAGAAAAGAGCTGTGTGTTGTTGAACGCTTTTAACCTTATTACCGCTTGCATTTATTTCTTGTTTTTTTTTTTTTTTTCTTCAAAATCGGTAAAAGTGAAGGTATTTTTCAATTCCTACTATTAGCTCACACTCTCCCCATATATATATCTTGTACAAATTTTTAATCGTTCATAAAATACTTTTATTCACCCGCTCAAGTTCAAATACATTTTTTTTTACTTGTAGTGGAGGACACTGGATGTTAATACACTTTTTTTCAAATATTAATTCAGTAATTAAATTTAATTAATTAACTTTAGTCTTTTTAGATTTAAGTTGCATGTATCTAATAATAGATGGCGCCAGATGAGAGAGGAAAATTTTAACTTTATTTGTAAACGACTTTTCTGTAATATAGTGAAAAAAATAGAATTGACTATAATTTTTTTTTTTTTTTTTATATTACTTGATAGTAATAATATCAGCTGTATATCATATGGTGATTTCGAAAACTGACTTTAAATCAGAGGAATATAATTATGAGTTCAGTCCGAATGGCTAAATTTATATAATAAAAAAAAATGGGTAAAAAATTATTGATCCTTATTCTAACAATACATGCGGCTTGATGGCCAATTGGCCTTTTGTTCCACACACTTCAGGTTCAAATCCTGGCGGTGGTGTGGATGTGTGTTAAAGGTTCAGAATCCACGTTAAATAGTAGATCGCGGTCTAATTCGCCTAAAGTGTGCAAAAAATGACAGTACAGCGACAAATTTATCAAATCTATTTTTTGTTCTAATGCAGCTGGCAAACACTTAGACAATTGTCTTGAATGTCTGCTGCACACTCACTTAGCACTACCCTGGAGGTGCGTGTAGCTTGAAGATAAACTACGGACGCGGAGTAACACTACCTCAGCAACGCTCTACGATCCTGTTAGACCGGGACCTACGGCTTAAAGTGGATTCCAACCACTACAAACATCCATGGCACCGCCGGAACTCGAACCCGAAACCTGTGGTACCGAGCTCCAGCCACTCGGCCATTCAGGGCCCATCTATCAAATCTAACAATACATGTTTTTACGTTCATAAAAAACTGCTCTAATAAATAATTGAAACAATTCGATACATTAAGGTTTAATTGTACGGCAACTCTCATTATATCGCGATTTCATGTTGTTGTGCAGACATTTGACACAATATTTTTCAATACGCAAAAGAATGGATGAGCTGTGGACCCTTTATTGCCTATTATCGCTTACATTCAATTCCTGTTATCTTTTTTTTCAAACTGAGTTAAAGTGAAGGCATTTTTAAAAATATAATAGTAGCAATACAAACAATACAAACAACAAAGTCTCGAACCCGAAACCTTTCCCATGGCTATCTCAAAAGTTCTAGGAATGAATCAGATGATTATCAACGTTCTGAAGTACAGTAGAACCTCTGTAAGTCGAACTTCAAGGGAGATGCCAAATAATTCGAGTCATAGAGTTTTCGACTTACGCGGATTTTGTAAGGAAATATTCGACTTGTAGAGGTTTAGATTCTCTCTGACTTATTTTGAGAATTATATGAATAAGAATTACAATAAGAATAGTTCGTAGAATTGTTTATTTTATTTACGGTATACTCATACATTGTTTTCTAAGAAACAATGGCGCGCATTGTCGGCAAATCTTTAAAGTCGGTAATATTTTTCTTCGAGCTATAGAGGTAATTGGTTTCAAATGATCGAGTTATAAAGGTTGTAAAATCGAACATTGCTAATGTTCGAGATACAGAGGTCCAATTTTTTTTTTTTCGAGTTACGGAGAAAAATATATACCAAAATGGCTTGTGGGGATTGACTAATAGAGGGTTTAAATTTCAGGTAATGGAGGTTTCGGGGCTTGAAGGGAAGGAACAAAAATTTTTTCGAGTTTTGGAGGTTTTCGACTTATCGAAGTTCGACTTAAAGAGGTTCTACTGTATTAGTGCAAAACTGATTTCCCGTAATTGAAGTGGCCTGACACATTGAGAAGAACGAACTTTTCATCATTAATATTCCAATATTCGTTCAAAGCATATCGTGTATTCTGATAATCTTTCTGCATACGAGGGTAAGGTCTTTCTTCATATATTCTGATATTATGGTGAAAGATTTACTGGACAATAGGATTATTTCCTTATAATATTAAGGTGGATTTCTACTAATTACTAAAATTTCACGTCTTCGCATGCCAGCTAATCCGAAGCCTGATCTACCCAGTCAGGCTTTCGATTGACTGCCGATCAGCCATATGAGATTCAAATATCCGATGGAAATCTACTTTTATTTTGAAAGCGCTTGAAGTGGAAAAGAAATTTTACATTGCTACTTTTCTTATTGGCGAGACACCCCAGGCCACCTGTCTACTGGTAGATTTCGAGACAGGAGAGGGTTTCTTTTTACAGGGCAATGTTGTCAATCTTACGCCCAACGCTCTACTGTCATATCACACCGAGACCTGCGGCTTAAAGTGGATTCCAAACCACTACAAACATCCATGGCACCGATGGGACTCGATCCCGAAACCTGTGACATCCAGCCCCAGACACTCGGCCATTAGACTCTACATTGCTTCTATTGGCTTATACTAATTAATATGCACGCTTGCACATTACTTCTAAGGAAAACGTTACAATTGTTAATTTTAATTTTATTAAATGGACTTTCGACAGTTAATTTTTTGAATATATGGAGACGCACACATAATGTATTTTTATAATACATTGATTTTCACTACTTTGGCCATATTAAAATAAATATGTTTTGTAAAACTGTGATAAATCTCACTGTCGGGAAAAATATTTAAGGTGGGCAGCGGGTTAGCCAGCCCAACACTAAACTATGTCTAAAAACTTTTTACCTTTGCTCACAACTGATCCCAAATTGATCGTTTCTATTCTTGTTGTACATCTTTAAATTATCATACACTTTTATCAGATTTAGTATTTTTGATCAGATTTATCAGATTTAGATTATCAGATTTGATCAGATTTATCAGATTTAGTATTTTTGTAATTTAGTATTCTGATGGTCGAGCGACTAGCGCTCGGTGCTACAGGATTCGGGTTCGAGTTCCGGTGGTGCCATAGATATTTGTAGTAGTTCGGAATCCGCCTTAAACCGTAGGTCCCGATCTAGCTTGAATATAGAGCGTTGGGCGTAGGACTGACAACCCTACCCCGTAAAAAGAAAACATCTCCTGTATCGAAATCTGCCAGTAGACAGATGGCCTTGGCCCATCAAGGGGCTGTTGCGCCACTGATTATGATGTAATACTTATAAAATCATCTGCGTGTGATTTATCCTTTCCCACATATTCTCAGATGTTCTTCTTTCTGCACTCCCTTCTATAACTTAAACTTACTAATAACAGAAAAAGGGTTTTCTCTTAACAAAACATGAGCCTGATGGCCGAGTGGTTAGCGCCCTGGCGCTCGGTACCACAGGTTTCGGGTTCGAGTCTCGGCGGTGCTATGGATATTTGTAGTGGTTCGGAATCACTTAAAGCCATAGGACTCGGTCTCATATGGCTGTAAGAGCGTCACAGAGCCCAGTCAGACTTCTCACCCCATCATTCCCAAACTGTATGGGGGCGATTTCAGCTCTAGGTACAGTGATTTTGTGTACTAGTAGGCCGGAAAGTACGGTTTTAAAGTAGATTCCAAACCACTACAAACATACATGGCACAGTCTGAACTCCAACCAAAAAACTATTCTACCTATCGACAGAGAAGTACTTAGTCCCAACGGTGCTGTGGATGCTTGTAGTGGTTCGGAATCGACTTTAAGACCTAGGCCCGGTCTAATAGGATCGCAGAGCGTTGCGGGGATAGTGTTACTCGAGTCCATAGCATATCTTCAAGCTGCACTTGCCGCCTGAGTAGTGCTAAATTAGTAACAGAGGTGCAGCCCTTTCTTATGGCATAAAGATAACTGTCTCCGTATTGCAAGCTGCATTAGAAAAAAAAATCTTAATAAAACAACACGTTGTCCTATCGCTGGCAAGACCTATTCTCGGTCGCGACTTCGGGTCATATGTCCCTTTCACTATATCCCTCTAGATCAGGAGCGGCCAACCCAAATGATCTTGCGGGTCATTTAGAAATGCATCATAACTCCGCGGGTTACACATAAAATTATATATATTTACTAGCTGACCCGGCAAACGTTGTTTTGCCATATACATTATTTCTATAAAATATTTTTTTAGTTACATAAAAAAAAAAAACTAACTTACTATAAGTGTGTGGAAATGTGGTTATAACTGGAAGAGTAATGGAACGTTACAGACAATGACGGCCTATAAAATGATAATACACTAACCATTTATTTATTTCATCCTTTATACTTTATTAAATTGGCAAATATATATTAAATTGCATTATATAATAGCTGTATATACATCAAAAATAGTTATTTACATATTTACTACTAATTATGGCAATTAAAAAATAATCAACATCAATCTCTAAGCGCAATGGAGTGTACAATATTTTTGGTTAGTCCGTCTTTAGCCAACACAAACAAACTGGATGGTTTACCCACACGCGAACATGTCACGTATAGTTGTCCGTGGGAAAAACATGGTGTGCCCAAATCTAAGCCACAGACATCGTTTGGCCTTGCGACTTATTGATTGTCATTGCGAATGCCAATCTAATTGGATTGGAATTGGAAATTGAATACGTTTGAATTCAATTGGCACATCTGTAGGAATCATAGGGATTCGTGGCAGCAATATATTTTCGCCTCGGTACTTGTCATTCAAAATGGTGGCTCCGATAACGTTTTCATTAATTTTTAATGACTAATCGTGTTCCATTACACAGACGTGGTGGGTTCAAAATACGAATCAAAATAACCGGAGATCCAATCTTTAATTGTAAATGATGCGGTGGCATGCCTGGCAAATCCAATGAATTCAATAACTGAATTGGATAATTTACAGCTTCATTGGAATCGCAAACTGTATCGATAGATTTGTATGACACCAAGTCCCCTGGCAACAACTGTTGTATCTTGGAATTTAAACCATTGACGTGCACATTTTTTGCTGCCAAAATTGCTCTTTCTGCCAACCAATCAAGATTTTTGAATTGTGTGCATACATCGGGAAATATGTGGTCGACGAGATTATTTTGCGAGTCGATGATTGTGCAGAAATCTGTCGGCAATTTTATGCATCCAGTAATTTCATGTACAGCAACTTTTCCATCCCCAATATCTAACAGTTGTTTTGAGAATGTTTCAGCAGATGGATCTTGAAGCATTTGAACGCGCATGTTTACTTTTAGTTGTAATTTTTCAACATTACGCCACAGTGACGATGATTATAAGCAAGCGTTGATCGTGGAATGACAGGAAGTGTTTGCCTGAAATCGCCTGAAAGGAGTAGCAGAGTGCCGCCAAATAGTTTGTCGTTGTTTTTATATCCTTCAATGTTCTGTCCAATGCCTCAAGCGAATGTTTGTGTGCCATAGTGCATTCATCCCAGATGATAATTTTACACTGTTCCAGCACTGTGGCCATGGACGATTGTTTCTTTTATATTGCACACTGCATCTGGGTTATTTTGAATATTCAGTGGCAGCTTAAATGCTGAATGAGCTGTTCTGCCTCCATCTAATAAAGTGGCTGTAATCCCAGATCATGCAACGGCCAATGCGATGCCATTTTTTTGATTTTATCACGGAAAGAAGTAGCGAAATGAGAAATGTTTTGCCAGTTTCACCTGGTGCATCCAAAAAAAGAATCCCCCTTGGGCTGCCGAAACTGCCAGCATAATGCGGTCGTAAATGGTTTTTTGTTCATCAGTCAGTAGTGGGACAATGCGAGTATATAAATATAGTCACTAACAGTCATAAAATTTTACGTTATCCTCTCTTTCAAAATAAAGTTTATGCTTTCGATAATCTTATGCTTTCGAATTGCAAATAACACTTACTTTAATGAAATCCCAGTTTCGCCACAATAAAGTAAATTACACAATTACACTCGTAAATTAAAAGTCAACAACAGCCATCTTTGTTTTTTTCATAGAATAATAATAAAGTTGCCAATTTTGCTTAACTAAACATTAACACACGCTACACGTGTAAATATAATTTGATGCTACACGTACAAAGAATATAACTTAACAAAATATTAACTTAAGACATTAACACGCGCTACACGTGTAAATATAATTTAACGCTACACGTGCAAATATAACAGTATTTGTTCTCTTATTATTTGCTTTACCTTTAACAATGATAAAACACGTATATTTATTTAACACGTAAATATTTCTCTTTTTAAATTAAAATTATTCCCACAAAAAGTTGTTTATAATATATACAGGTAAAGCAACGGCCGTTGTGGCGCGAGTTCACAACACGTGTTGATTTTTATAAGATCACTTAATTAAATAAAAGTCAAAAAAATGAAGCCGATTAAAGACTTTAATTTTTGTTTAAACACACGTGCTGTAATGTCATGAATAAAAAATTAAAAAAAAAAAAAAAACAGTACATTGTTACCGACTACATTGTTTTGCAAAAGAAATTTAAAAAATATTTAGGGGTGTACCACACTTATCACTTAGAAGTTTAAAAATAGATTACGGCCGATTCGCAGACCTACCAAATATGCACAAAAATTTTCATAAAAATCGGTCAAGCCGTTTCGGAGGAGTTTGGCAACAAACACTGTGACACTAGAATTTTATATATTAGATATTAGGTTTAGACCCACTATAGACAATTTTTTGGAGTGAAAAAATAAAAACACAATGAATAATTATTATTGTGTCTAATATAACGTCACTGAGGTCACTTAAAGTGAAACATAGAACCTGTTATATTAGATGTTCAAAGACGTGCGCGCATCATGAGTTCGCAGAATATAATTTAATTATTATGTGAACTCATACTATAAATAAAACAAGTAATATCTGTCAATATTATTTTAAAATCAAAGTTAATTTTTCTCATCGTTTCGACAGTTCATGTTTGAATATATGGATGCACACATAATGTATCTTTTTAAGACATTGGCTTTTAATAGTTTGCCTATAAAATAAATCATCATCATCGACCCAACTGCCCTTTGTGGGCCAAGACCGTCTACCTACTGGTAGATTTTGAAACGAGAGATGTTTTTTTACGGGGTAGGGTTGTCAGCTCTACGCCCAACGCACAACAGTCATATGAGACCGGGACCTACGGTTTTAAAGTGGATTTCGAACCACTACAAACATCCATGGTACCGCCGGGACTCGAACCCGATACCTGTGGTAACGTGCGCTAGCCACTCGGCCATTCAGGGCCCTATAAAATAAATATATTTTGTAAAAGTGTAATGCATCTCACTGGCCGGGAAAATATTCAAGGCGGGCAGCGGGTTGGCCGCCCCTGATATACTACACTCAAGAGCCAAAACATTATGACCACCCCTATATTTTGCAATGAACTCGCCTGGATGACGTGGAAGGCACGTGATCAGGTGGAAGTGGTATTTAAGTGGTGGCATTAATCCATGCCAAGGCAGGTTGAAGCTGTGTTGCGCCCCAAAGGTGCGTTATTGACAGGTGGTCATAATGTTTTGGATCTTGAGTGTGTATCATATGTCTATATATGAATTTATACTATATTCCTCTGTTTCATATGTCCTCTCCCACTTTTATATCTTCCTATTATCTATTTAACATTATCTATATTTTTTTAGTAGTTGGGGATAAAAACTTTCAAGGCCCAGACGCTCTATTCCTCACCACCCCGACTGACTTATCTTGCAAAAATAATTATTCACGCGGAACTTTACGCCGGTGAAGCGTGACGAGTAGAAAATAAAAGTAGATGACGTGTGTGGATCCAGACAGACACAATAATCATCCAGGAAGAGGCAATGAATCGTAGCTCCGCCCACAGGATTACACGTCGGTGACCAGGACAAGTTCATTGGAGGTAATTGGGTGAAAAGTCCGGGAAAATCTGTGGCTCGTCTGGCGGATTGCTGCTACATCTTTGCAGTTTCTAATGTAGATTTTCAATGGCGGTTACACTATTTGGAAAATAAATATGGACTACCAAAATTATATTTTTTAATAAATTGAAAATTTATTTAAAAATATATATAATTAAAATATAATAATTTTTTTAATAAATTGAAAATTTATTAAATAAGTTATTACTACGCAAAGAACAATTTATTGTATAAATATATTTATTGCAGTTTTTTTAAAAAAATTACTATAGATATGGTTAGGAGATTATTACTACAGATTTTATTTGGCTGCGTGACGCTGAAGAACGAAGGTCGTGCCTTCTGGGAGGATTTTCAGGGATATCAATCCCCGTATGGATTTTATGAATAAATTAAATACGTACACCGATTGAAATACCAGCTATAATATTATTAATAATAATATGGATTTTTATTTTAAAAGCATGGGTGATAATTGTTGTTGTCGTCATAACCCTCATGGAAGTATGGGACAGGGGTAGCTTCTAGTGTGATAGAACACTCGTAGGTAGAAATCTGACTTCTGTAGGCAGTGACTTTCAGGGGTATCAGCCCTCGCATCTGCGCATCGTATGGGAGCAAACCCGGAAAACTCCCAACAGATAGTCCGACTCACGAGGCAAGATGCTGAACATTATAAACGCCCTCGACTCTCCCCGTTTTTTGAAACAGTGTCTACAACTAAGCCGCCAGAGGATTGAACCTCCACCCTAATGGTCACCAGCGGCGCACGTTGCGCCATGAGTCAGGCACATAACTAAGTGTTCAATCATATAAAGATAAGGGAGAGGGAGGACGGTTGTAATTTTTCGAAAAAAATTATGATTTTTCATCATATTTATCTATTTACGCTCTTGATTTTAAATCTAAATTTCAAAAATATGTTCTGAAAAAACCGGGGAAAAAAAAAAATGGGATTTGGACGGTGAATTTTAATAATTAAATTTAACACCCTTAATTTCGGAAAGTGTGGATAAGTTATGCATTCATGTACATAACTTATATTCTTACAATATTCTTGCACAATTGACCAATTGTCAATTTGAATTGTAACATCGAATATATTGATGGGAGACTTTCTCATGTAATCTACCCATCTTACTCATGTAACCCACATTCCTTCTACTAAGAGCAAAGTTACGTTTTTGTGTTATATTTTAGATAGAAATAGCGATAGAAATGTTCAATATAAGTAGAGTTGGAAAATAATGCTTTATGTTTTAATTACTGCTAAAATTATTTGGAGTTAAAAATAACGCAGCTGCGAATGCTAGGCTTGAATTTAACTGGAGTTAATTTTAGCTCAATTCTTAGTGATGCGTTAATCACCCTTTTCCAGTCGAAGGAGCTAAATTTTTTTTAACAGGTGTTAAAATCAACTGCTAATATGAAACCCCTCCTATCCTAAAATTTAAATCAACCGCGCTAAAATTCGCGTTATTGCTAACACCGAGGCAATCGAGGTCGAGTATCAGCGCTAAAAGTAATCGTTTATTCTTCGTTTCGTCAACTGGAGTTGACAGCTAATTCTCGTCTACTGGGATAAATTATGCTAATATTTGCACAAATCTAATTTGATAATTTTGAAAAATAGTTTTTTAGAACAAAAAAAAAAAAAAATATATTTATTTAGATTTATATAGATTTTGAATATATTTTTTTTGTTCTAAAAAAATTATTTTCAAAATTATCAAATTAGATAATTTTGTAGCTCGCAAACACTTAGACAATTGTCTTCGATGCCTTAAGGCAAGTGCTGCACTGTCGTTACTCATTTAGCACTACCCAGGAGGATGCGTGTAGCTTAAAGATAAGCTACGGATGCGGAGCAACAATACCCTCGCAACGGTCTACGATTCTGTTAGACCGGAACTTACAGTTTAAAGTGGATTCCGAACCACTACAAACATCTATGGCACCGCCGGGACTCGAACCCGAAACCTGTGGTACCGAGCGGCAGAGAGCTAGTCACTCGCTCATTCAGGTTGCTAATTTTGAAAATATTGTAGAAAAATTGCTAAAAACATTTTTTCATATAAATCTGTATTCACCTGTTTATTATGAAGTAAAAGAAATTTGCAAAACAGTTATTGAAAGTGATTGCAATATTTTTTTATTTTAGTAGTCGCATTTTAATTCGCCAACCGATCAAGACATTTACTTGTGTATTTTCTCATGAGGATTCGGGCGTTTGCTAACTTTGACCGCTAGATTGCGGCACAGAGCTGCTCTCATTTTTTTTTGCCCAGCGTTTTACAATGTCAGTTTTAATTTTATTTCAGTGTGGCGTTTTTGTTCATTTAGACAGATCTCACCGAGATCTTTTAAACAAGATCTTGATTGACCCTGTAACATGTATGGATCCCGAGATATAACAGCGAGAACTGAGAGCTCTGAGGCGGATTCTAGGCAAACCTTTTTTGAGAAAGGGTTAAAATTTTGTTTTTTTTCTTTATTTCACACGTGGGTCAATCGTGTCAGTTGGAAAGGGGTATGTGTGAGGGTGTGGTAAAAAGGGTAACGCTGAATCTCAAACCTGAAACTGACTCAAACCCGAAACCTGTGGCACCGAGCGCCAGAGCGCTAGCCACTCGGCCGTTCAGGCCCCTTGAATGAACAAGGAATGAAGAAAAACACACTATGATATATTCTTTACTGATAAACAATGATTTATAAAACTTTTAATAATTTTATTAATAAATAATTTTTCTTAATATTCTATTCATATTCCATATGGTAACCCTATTTTTTCCTACTCAATGGCAGGAGCGCCTCTTTGTTGCGTTAAGGAGAAATGATCAGTTGGCCTACAGGCTCTCACCGGAGAGGAAGTATATTTTCGCCACCCTGCACGTAACTGAGTTTCGTTTTCGGCGAAGAAGGCGAGTCCTTCCACGAAGCTTAATTATCTAACTTTTATTTTAAATCTATTAAATATTCTTAATTGTATGTGTGTGTGTTTGTACGTGTGTAAATATGTTCTCAAATCTGTGCCTCTAGTATCTCAACCCAACTATACCCATTCAAAATGTGGTTGTTTAACCTGCACACTACAGTATTCATTAATTTAACAGATTTCGCAGACAATTCATTTACGAGTTTATTTCTGTTGGTGGATTTTGCAAAATTCATTTATGAAAACAACTTTTCACACAAATATGTAGACCCAAACATCATTAAAAGAGTATTAACAAATTTCTTTATTGATATAAAATTGTTTGGTAAAGAATCTTATATTTTTAATACAATATTTTTATTTTTTAGTGTAGAATCATTATTATTACCTATAAAATTATGGGTATTGTTTACGAGATCTGAATTTTTCGTTTTCTTGATCACTTTTTCAATTCCTTCTTTTACTTTCCTTCTTACTTTTAGTTAGTTTTAATTTGATGAATATTATATAATGTTTCATCAGAAAAATTCGATCGTAATACTGTTGAATGACCATCAAACCAATTCCGGCATGATTTTTGTTAGTGTATGTATACCTGTAAAAAGCAAAAATCTTCTACAGCTTAATTTGACAAAGACATTAATTTTTATTTTTCAGCAATAAGATATTGATTTGTAAAATTATGTAAATTTTATTTAAAATTAATTGTAATATTTCATTTACTGCTATGTATGCTGAAAAGGTAGACAGACTCAAAGAACTTAAAATACACATTAACATTTCAAATACTTAATGCATTCTAAAAAAATCCTGAAAATGTTTGCATTCTTTGATAGTAAATTTACTGAATAGACCAAAAATTTCCAGACAGTTTAACAGGTTTTTATTTAAATTTGATGAAACTTAAAGTTGAGAGATATTAAAAATACAGTAAATATTTAGAAATTTTAGAGAATTTATTAAAATTTTAAGCTTGTTAGTTGTTTTCTTGTATTTTTAGACTAGAACATTTTTATTCAATTCCTTCTATTAGCTCACACTCTCCGTCTATATATCTTGTTCAAATTTTCAATCGTTCATAAAATACTTTTTATTCATCCACTCAAGTTCAAATACATTTTCTTAAACTTGTAGTGGATGACACTGGATGTTAATACAGTTTTTTTTTCAAATATTAATTCAGTAATTAAACTTAATTAATTAATTATAGTTTTTTTAGATTTAAGTTGCATATATCTACCAATAGAGTGCGCCAGATAAACTTTAAAAAATGAATGCAAATTATTTATAAAGGACTTTTTGCAATATAGTGAAAATAAAAGTAGGAATTGACTTTAAAATTTTTTTATATATTACTGTTTTGTCTTTGATCACTTTCAACGTTTCTTATGAATTAACTTTTTTCATTTAAACTTCTTTCACGAACTATTCCTTATTGGTTTATTTAAATTTCTTTTCACGAAATTTTTATACATAATTTTTTCACGAGACTTTATTATATATAATTTTTTTTCCTCATTTTTTATGTATGATATTTATTCAAATTTCAATTTATTTATTGAAAATACACTCAAGAGCCAAAATATTATGTTATAACGAGTTGGCCCACCTTTGGCGCGCAACACAGCTTCAACCTGCCTTTATGGATTAATACCACCACTTAATACCAGTTAAATACCACTTCCACCTGATCACGTGCCTTCCACGTCATCCAGGCGAGAGTTCATTGCAAAATGTAGGGGTGGTCATAATGTTTTGGTTCTTGAGTGTATATTGAATTTATATATATATTTGAATATATTTTTGAAAATATATTGAATTTATTCCAATTTCAATTTCTTTCTTTCTTTTTTTTTTTTTATTTATTAAATTTCAAATTATTTAAAGACCAATTTATTATGTAATTAAATAATGTAAAATTTAAAAGATCGTCTGGCGAAAAGCAACAGCAATTTTATTTCAAACTAAAAACGAGATTTTTCCTGAAAAAAAAAAATCGCTTGAATTCTATTTTTTTAAAAATTATTTAAAAAAATATTTTTTAAGATCCCTCTGTTGTGCATTTTATTAAAAATATATTTAATTAACAGGATTAACTTAGAATTTAATGAATTCTAAATTGTATGGGTGACTTGTATATCTGCTCAGCTAATAATTATTATTAAAAATTTTTTTATTTATTTTTACACTACTATCAGAAATTTTTCCATCTACTACGAAAATCAAGTCTTCAAATTTATTTTTCTACACTATTCTGATTTTTAAATTCAACTAATTTCGTTTTCTAAATGAAGATTATCTGGCTAAATAAATTTGGTTAACTCCATTGTTTCAAATTTCCTTTTGTATGGATAAATGAAGAGCGAAATGTATTTAAATGGTCTAGTCTTTTAATGGCCCTGAAAAACTTGTTTTATTTTATTTTCAATTCTTTTACAATAAAATAATTTTTAATTTATTTTCTGAATATCAAATATATTTTCAAAAAAATTATTGTGTTTTAAAAATGTTTTTGTAACCGAGGAAAATATAACAATTTCATTCCCAAATCTTTAGATGTCAAGTTTCCTTATAAATATTTTAATATCTTTAAACATCTGTATTACAATTTGTTCATTTCTCTAAAGCTTTTTGTTCAGTTCATTCCAATGTTGAGGAATGCCACAAAAAAGAACATTAAATCATTTAAGCGACCTATTTTTGAAAATTCGTCTCAACTGTCGGTTTTTTTTTTCAATTAAAAAAAGTTTTATTTCTTCTAATAAATTGTCAAACCGATTAAAAACTTGTCTACAACTGAGCCATATATATATGCCTGTTTAATATTTTGTTTAAACTTCTAAATAAAGCCATGTTTTTTCTCATCATATTGGGTGCATCGTCTTTTTTTATTACAGAAACAATTATTTGTAAGTCAATATATATTTCTTTTGGGCCTGAATGGCCGAGTGGCTAGCGCTCTAACGCTCGATACTCGATCTTAGAATATCTCACACACACACAAAAAAGGCCGATCTCAGAACCGATGTTCATTTTATATTTGTTATTTTCATTTTTTATATACTTTTTTTTATTTCATTCATTTTGTTTTCCTTACAAAAAGGGGGGGTAAAAAGCGTACAATAAAAACCTAACGTAATTACTAGTCGGAAAGTGGAAAATGTAGGTGCACAACGTAGCAAAAAATTGCGAAAGGAGCTCGAGTTCAGTTTTTAATCCCTCAATCTCGCGGTCGGAGATCTGATTCTTTACCTCTGCGCCAGTTCGTCTTGTTTAATGGAAGATCGATAATTTTTAAGTCAAAGTAATCGTCAAATATGCAATGAGTTAAATTGTCTCAGCGAACGTTTGTTTTCACCCCGTTATCTGAATTCGCTTGCGCTTTGTTCAGAATAACAGCCTGTGGTGTCTCTTTGGAAAAACTCATAGGAGACATCATACAGCCCCTTGGTCGCTTTTGTGAACTTTTCACCCCAGGGTGATAAGTGGGTAGGCTAACTCATTGCTAATCTGAGGACATTTTTCAAGAAAATTCTTAGAAATTTGATAATATAATTTTGAATAAGGTCGACGTCTAGATCTCTATGAATGATCTTTCGACGGACGAACCATGGTGCATCAGCCAGGTGTTTATTCTGAAATACCTGCAGTCTCTTTATATTAGTGAGGGAAGTAGAAACCCAAATCGGGCTACCATAAACCAAAAATAGGTCTAATGATAGATTTGTAGAGCAGAAGCTTGTGTTTGATCGCTAGCCTACTCTTGCGAGAAATTAGTCAGTTGAGTTTAATACTGCACCAATTGCCTTGGCAATGGTGTTTTTAATATGGGAATTGAATGATAATTTCGGGTCTAAAACAAGTTTTTAGGTACCTATATTCAGTGACCCAAGGGACGGGCGGGCCAAAAAGTGTTCCCTGTTTCACAAATGTCATGAGTTATATTCAGGTGCAGTGATACGATAGAAAATCAGTTAGCCAATATCCACTCGATTTTTTTTTTTAAATAAATTCTACATTAAATATTTATATTTTAATATTTCCGAATGTGTGTTATCTCTTCATAATATAAAATTTTTTTTCTTTCTAAAAATCCACGCGTGGATAATTTAAAATTTTTGGGTCATATAAAAACCCATGGGTCATAGGTTCGCTGCCACTGCTCCTCCCCTCTCTCCTCCACAAAAACACTTTTCCTCCTCTTTCTTCCCATTAGCTCCTTTCAATCTTCCTGATGATCTAACTTGACTAATATATCTAGATTTCCAAATTATGTGCAATTTTGAAGTTATTAACATTTCAACTGAACATGAAAATGTAATGTTTCAATTTCTAAACTGGCTACATAGAATGATTTTAATAGATATTTCATTTTAAAAACAGGTAGAACGAAGTTGAATATGTATTATGTATTTTCACCCAAGACCTTAGCTAAGAAAAAGTAAAAGAAACAATTTTAAGGACCTTGCCACTTTGGAAAAATTTTCCTCCTAACTACAGATGGCTTTCTTGCTGACGTTTTCATCCCACAGCTCAATTTTCATGAACGCGTCGGAAATTTATCAAGTAATTACTTTCAAATCAAAGATAAGCAACGTTGGTTTGTTATGTCTTGCGTGGCGTTTACAGCGTCGTCAAGAAGTAGGCTCTTAATCGTTGTTGACTATGTGAAGTTACGCTTAATCTAACATAATCTGCGTCTGTAGATTTATTCTCACTAAGAACTGCTAAAAATGTCTCCTAAGAAATTAATGCTCATTCTTTTATTTTTGTTTTCCTGTCCACATTTCTGTTGTTTTTATCAACTAGTTTTTGTGGTACTAAAATTATTGATTTACACCTGATGAAGATGAGTGACTCTGAAGCCATTATCAGTTTCACGCAGTCCGATTCTGATGGTGCCGTTTGTCGGCGACCGGAAAGTGCATCAACAGAAGACGAAATTGACGACAAGGTTGAAGAGCTTCTCCGATGCACGACCACAACCTTTCTTTTCACTTTCAACCACACTGGCCTGGAGACTCAATTACCTGCTGGAAGATGTGCATTTCTTGGTTGGATTCCACAACAAAGGAACAACAAAGATTTCACAGTTGAAGCTTCTATGGATTGCATCTCCAGATATCCACATGGTTCTGCCTTCCATTCGGAACAGTTCCATTTCATACAACCGGTTGTGAAGCCAAAACAAAGATATATCTCTCTATTGTGTTTTTACTGCTTGAAACCTACGGCTCTCGGCCTTTGGTCTTGTTGTTGTCTTTTCTACAAAGATGCGCATTGGTCGATAATTTGTGGATGCTGTCTACAATGACACAACTATTATCAAATTGATGATCCTTCCCGTGGACCTTCTTTTTTTCATGTCCTACTTTACTGCAGGCCTGGTTCTCATACTTGTTGTTTCTCAGCAATTCTTGGTTAACTTCATAAAGAAGAATTTCACGTCTGGGCAGAAAATTTGAAACAGGGAACCCAAAACCACCAGTTTGATGTTGACTATGACTGGCTGCCAAAAGAAACTCTAACAACTTCAAGCAAGTCTACCTCGTAGGTCTGAAAGACTTTCCGAGGAAGTCCAAGAACCAAGTAAAAAGAGTTAGCCAAAGGTCAATCCGAGCAAGCAACACAACGAAAATCTGGAAAACGAGAACAAGGAGATGATTGTTGAAGGATATTTGAGGTGGAGTCGGTATCTACAGAGTCTGAGGAAGCTCTAAAAAAGGATTAAAAGGCTGGTAAAAGGTGAAAAGTAAAAAGTAAAACTTTTAAGAAATTGTGTGTGTGTTGAAATTTGAAATGTTTAATTGTTCATATACGCTGGAATATTACTTCCAATTTCTTTCTCTCTTTTGGTGTTTGGTGAAACTTTCTGAATTTCCTGGTATTGACTAACAGTTTATTTCTTTCTTTGAAATTTAAGTTTTATAAGTTTTGTTCCTTGAAGACCTTGGCATGTACAACTCATAAATGTATCTGTGTTGTTTCTTTCGGTTAAATTCAAACCGAAGATAATGCTTTTAATGGATTAAGATAGCCTCAAATTTTTAAGACGTTTATTATCACGTTGTGCATGATCTCATTAAAGTTGGTGTGATGAACTGGTGTAAAAATTTTGAATACTTTCTGGACACAGTCAAGCTTCGAGGTTTATTTAATATTGATAGTACTAAATACTCTTTTTATTTGATTTTGTTTATTTAATTTAGAATTTATATAGAGTTATTAAAAAGGATTTTTGTTATTTTATGGTATAGTTTATTATTTACATTTATTTTTGCTTTACAATTTCCATAAATTTATCCATTTCATTTATTACCTAATTAATAAAATAAAATCAAAAGAAGGAAAAGCTCAGTTTTTATGAGTTTAAAATTGTTATTTAATAAAATGAAACATGTTGTTGAAGGAATTGCCTTCGGGTTATTATCATTCAATAATGAAATAACAAAATGACGACTAACTTATCAAGTATGTTTTGTGAATTTAAAGTTTTAAGTGACAATCCTAACAAATAAACATACTAATATAAATTTCTATTTTTCTGAAACATGATACTGTTTAAAATTTCTTCTAACTTTAATTGTGCAAGTCAAGAAGAAAATAGTAAATCCATGTTTAATACGATACTAAAGTTATTAATAAATTGAAGAAATAATTTTATTATTCTTAAGTTCTTAAGCTTAAAATTTTACATTTTATTGAAAATTGTATGTTTTTTTTATTTTCCCGCTGAACAAAAAATAGCATTACTCTTACCAAATCTTTTTGTTACTTCACAGACATGTTTTGTTCAGAAATTCATATTCATTGGAAATATATTTTCTATTTGATGATAATATGAATTCTAGTTCTCTTTCAACTCTTACATTATTTTTATGGAGTCTTTTTCTAAATGAAACATGGTACAAATGATTGGCCACTTTCATTGGTGAGGAGAACAAGCGATGTAATTAAAATCTTAAAACAAAAAAAAAACTTATGTGAAATGGTATTAAATCATGCTTCATTATAGTATTTTTTTTTAGAATTAAGAATACTGTAATAGCAGCAAGCGATGTTTAGGAGCAAAACATCTTCTGGCCTTTCATGTTGTAATTGAAAAACACTTGCTCCTTTGCAGACTTTTCCCTGTTTGCATTCATTTAGAGAAAATGTAGCATATCACGAGAAATGATTTTGGAAGTTCAATGCCTTGCAATTCTTCTCAAAAAGCCATATATCTAAGGAGTTTTACACTAAGTAAATAGATAAAAAAATAAATGTTATTTTGTTTGTATAACCGATCGTTATGAAATATATGGCTTTTATAAAAAAATTCATTTTATAGATATTTAATTTTAATCATTGGAAAATATTATTATATAATTTATTGGTGGAATACCAGAAGTGCTAAGTATTATAAAAAAAATTAAATTTACATTTATTTTACAACTAAAAAAAAAAAAAATGAACTATTTCTTTGAAAGTAGTTTATATGATAGTAGGTAAATTTTCTCTTTTGCAACATTATAGAGTAGTAATAGCCACGAAAGTAAGTTTAACACTTAAACTATCAAAGCATGTGTTAAACTATGGTAAAGGTCAGATGAAAATTGTGGATCCGTAATACGTAGCAGAGAATTAAGCTCATATTATATTTTTCTGAGCACGAGGAAAATCCAAAATACCACAATACTCTAAAATGCAAGAGTAATGTTACCAAACGTGCACGTACGCATGTTTCGCTAATCTTGGTATAGTTTTAACTCCCCCAGTGAGTAGATTAGATAATAGCATATTCTATTCTTACCTCTCTTGCTTAAAAGTTTTTGGGTTGGTTTTATAATATACATAACCACCTTGTGTGTCCAGCATTATGAAGCTTATTAATCTAGAATTAAAAAGTATAAAAGTTTTAACAGTTGAAGTATCAAGACACTCAGCCTCCAAATACAGATAAATTGCTGTGTATATTCTAAAAGGGTTTTTATTAAAATTTAGTATGTACTGAAATGAATATTTGGAGATTTATTAGAGTTTATAATTTATGGTTGAGCAATACGTAACT
>BPLR01003454.1:0-85047 GCA_021605095.1 Caerostris extrusa
GCCTATTAGATATATTTCCATTTAATGGAAGAATTTGAAACAACTTTTGAAATTCTGTCAAAAATTCACTTTCCAATAATACAACGGAATTTTTAATATCTAGGTGTTAAGTTCAAATTTTTTTAGTTTATTTGAAAAGTGGGTTTATTGAAATTTGTGAAAAACTTTATGTACTGCATTACTAATAAATCAACTATTATTCGGCTTCTTTAAGTTTTGAGTTGTGTCATATTTTGAAGTGCTTTTTAAATGGTTTTGGGAAAATTCTTACGTTATTGAAAGTTATATGGCAAATGTGCAGTTTTAAAAGAATGAATTCTATAGTAATATATAAAGAATAATTCACTTTTGAAAAATCAAAGGAAACCAATAAGGAAGTTAGCTTGGTTTAGGTATTTCAATCATTTCTGATGGGTTTTTAGCTATGGTCAAAACTGGCAGATGTAACTGATCGAAATAAAATCTTAAAATTTGAATCTATTGTACGTGTATTGCGTCAGGAGTTTTCAACTTTCCTGAGGATAAAATTGCTACACGTCCACACGTGCATAATGGAGTAGCACCTCAAGACTTCTTGGTGCTTTTCCTCCTTCCAAGAGCTACTTTTAAGTTTTACTTGGTATTAACTCAGGGCACATCTTCGTGGCGTTAAATAACGAAAAAATGGGTGTCAAAACCGCATTATGAGAGACCAGTAGTACTGGATTAGGCAGCAGAGAGATTTGCTTCAGATTAAAATAAGCTGCCACACCGGAATGGAATTTTTGACAGCAGGAAGAATTATTCCCATTTTAGCAACAAAGTATATATTAAAAATATTACAGTAAATCTAACCTGGATTGGCTAATTCATTCCATATATTGATTTATCTGCAAAAATAAATTCCCAATCTGCTTCCAGAGGGTTATATTCACCTAACTTTTAAATATCAATTGATATTGCAAGTACACCAAATCCAGACGAAAGATCCGTTTTAAGAGATTATCACCACATTTGAGATCCAGTAACGCAGAATTTATATATAAGAATAATATTATTTATAAGACTATAGCGTTCTTCATTTTTTTTTTTAAATGCCTTTTCTGGAAATTTTGAGAAAACTTTTCTTTGTACTCCATCATTCCATTATTGAGGGTCTATTAGGATATATTTGTAAAAGCTACTTCTAAAGAATTTAAAATAAGTTTTGAAATCTGTCTAAATTCACTTCCAATAATGCAACTGAACTTTTAAAGCTTGTATGTTCCTTCAAATTTTTTTGTTTGTTTAAAAGGGTTTATTGAAATTGTGAGAAACCTTTATGTACTCCATCACCAATATATCAATCTATTGGTTCGTTTAGCTTGTTATGTCAAGTTTTGAAGGCTTTTTAAAAAATTGTTTTGAAATTTCTTACTATGATATTAATTTTTAAATAAAGGTACAGCCTAAAAATAAAGAATAATTCTATAAATCATTATTAAATACAATCTATGTCCATAAATTAAGGATAATTCAGAATCACACAGAAATTGAACTCTTAAAATAAAAAATTTCACCTGTAGAATTATCACACACATCTTGAAGAAGAATATGCAAATTACGAAACCACCAGATGGGCGGGATAGTACGTCACACGACGAGAGTGTAAGAGAGGGGTATATAAGGAATGGTGGCAAAGGAAGTAAAATTGTTCACAAGCGCTTTAAAATCCTTTCAGTGCAATACCCGCATAGTTATGGCACAAAGGAAGACTTGGATGATTTTTTTACGTGGTACAATTATCGGACGACTGAATGTGGACGTACCCAGCTGGAAGGTATCCACAGGAACTTGAATCGCCCAGAGTGTCATCTCCAGGCTTTGGCAACGATTCAAGATGATGGCAATGTGAGTAAATGTTACAGCACAGGTCGCCCCCGAGTTACAACGCCGAATGAGTGACCGGTATTTAGCAGTTACTGCCAAAAGAAACAGACGGAGCACAGCATCAGACCTGTCTCGTCAGCTCTCTTCAGCTACCGGTATGACTTCCGGTATACTTCCACTTACCGCAACTCCCTGTCGCCTGCGATTAACCTGGAGTAGAGAGCATGCATTGTGGACACCGCAACAGTGGTCTGGTGTGATGTTTTCCGACGAGTCCAGGTTTAATTTGCTGTCTGATTCTCGCCGGACTTTCATATGGAGAGCGCCAGGTACCCATGACCACCAAGAGAACACCATTGAACGACACCGTTACGGTGGTGCAGAATGGCTCGTTTGGGGAGGAGTTATTCTTGGTTCCAGAACAGACCCGCATGTTCAGAGTGTAACGATGACAGGCCACATCTATCGGGATGTCATTCTGGAGCAACATGTACGTTTGTTTCGGGGCGCCATGGGTGCTGAATTTCTTTGTTTATGGATGACAACGCCGTCCTTACCGTGCAAACATTGTAGACGAATGCCTTCAATTGAGGATATCACCCGTATGGATTGGCCAGCATACTCACCGGACTTGAATCCAACAGAGCATGGGTGGGATATGCTTGGCCGACGAATTGCAGCCCGTCAACCCCCTCCCTACTGTCAACCGGAACTTCGGAGGGCATTGCTTGATGAGTGGTGTAATATTCCCAAGATCAGATTGATAATTTGATGCTCAGCATGCCTAGGCGTTGTAAGTCCTGTATTGCATCGTCCGGGAGACATACTCCATATTAACCATCATACTAACCATGTTATACTGTTTTTTGTAAATAGGTTCTTTTTTTAAATTTGCTCAGGGAGTAAAAATCGCAATTTTTATTAATTATGTCAAACATATAGCATCTTTTTTGCCCCTTTACCTTTTGTTTAATAAATAGACTTTGCAAAATAAGTCAAATTTGATTTGCTTCTGTCTCTCTTTCTTTGCCTGAACTTCATTATCCTTAATTTATGGACATGAGTGTAATTCAGTGTGATAATCAAAGTAGCAAATGAGGACGATTTATTTATTTTATTCAATCATACAACAATTTTTATCAGTATAGAAACTGTTGTAGGTTTGAATAAAATCTTAAAATACTGTATGTTGTGTTTTTCAGTATACAGTGTACAGTATATTTTTAAATATGTTATCAATATACATTATGCAGTATATTTAAATATATTATCACTATATAGTATCTTTAAATATATTATCAGTATACAGCCTACAGTATATTAGATATTATTATTACACAGTATACAGCATATATATTCACTTTATTGTAAACGTCAATAATTTACCAATGAAAGGTTGGATTTTCTTAAGCATAGCATATTAATAGTGCTCTGATTAAATTAAAAATACAAATAATGAAATGCATTTTTACAATGGATTGAAATCTAGTCAAAACCCTTTAAGGATTTGTAAGCCATACCTTAAAAATATTTTATTTAAATTATCTTAAAAATGGATGCCGGGTAAAGCGCAACGCTTTTGAATCCAACTGGGATTAGGTCTGAGTTGCTTAAGTGTATTGCATTGAATGATATGTATGATATTTGCCTTTATTCATCGTAATCTCTATTTTATGAGTGTTTGACAGGTTCCTTGAGTTTTCATTTCCCTGGGAGGATAATTGTTGAGGTTCTTTGCATAATGGAGTAGCACTCCAAGAGCTTCGATTTCTCTAACAAGAGAAACCTTTAAGATATGGTATTAACTCAGGGCACATCTTTGTGGCGTTAAATAACGAAAAATGGTTTTCAAAACCTGGGGTATGATTGGAATAGTGTGTATTGATAGGCAGCAGAGAGTTTACTTAAGATTAAAATAAGCTGTCGCACCGGAATAAATTTTTGACAGCAGGGAAGAATTATTCCCCATTTTAACAAAAGTTATATTAAGAACATTATGGTAAATTCCAACCTGGATTGGTTAATTTATTCATATATTTATTTCTCTGAAAAATAGTTCGCAGTCTGCTTCAGAGGGTTTTATTCAACAAACTTTTAAATATCAATTGCTATTGTAAGTACATCAAATCAGACAAAAATCGGTTTCAAAGATAATTTTCGTTTGACATAGTAACGTAGAATTTATTTACAAGGCTGACTTTTAATGACAAATAGTTAAAAATAATTTAATGAGAAATACTTAAAAGTCAGTATAAATTTTTTTAAGTATTACTTTCAAATGAGAAGCTTCCAGCTGCGTTGGGAAATAAAATTCCCAGGAAAATATATTTATTGATATCGATATCAATATTTGTCAATATTGATATAAAATAACCATTTAGATATCAATAAACTTGATTACACCAATTTAGATTTCTACTTGTCAACTGTTGTATTGTCACGAAATAAAAGCATTCTCACCTTAAAGAAAATTCTATGATTTTGATTAGTACTATAATGTTTTGATTTTTAAAAGAATAATTCTTTTGCAATGAACTTTCCAAACATTCTTCATATCACATGTAAGGATTATCAAGAAGATTTAATCTACAAATTTTGACGTTTCACTAAAATTGATTAAATATGCTTAACATCAAAGCTGATAAGAAAAGAAAGATAATAATAGACAACCAATTAACAAATTAGCATTTCGTGCCTTTTTTTTTTTTTCAAAATCCTTTCGGCATACTAAACTGTGACCTATATCTTGAATAAGCTCATATTACTCTGACCATTTGAATTATTTTTGTAATGATCCTAAATTCAAACATTATTTCATAGGAAGATATATTAAACATTTGAATCATTAATTAGGATAAATATATATTATTAATTTAAGTATTAAACTGAGTCATACACATAGAACCTTTTCATAACACTTCTGTGCTACATGATTTCCACCCACCACAATTTGAAATTGTTCCTTGTCTTGAACGATCTTTGTGGCCTGCTTTAGATTTGTCACTGACCATGACTATTATAGAGTCATCTATATAGAATAGAGTGGTTGATACAGATATCTGCCTCATTTGTCCCCATGGTGTTCCCATGTCTGGAGAGCATCTCAGCATATACCCTACTGTTCTTAATTGTTTCCCTTTTCGTGTTACTGAAAATAACTTTAGTAATTGTTTTTGTCGTTCTTTACTATATTGGGTAGCTCGTCAACTAATGACCGAGAGATAGAAAAGGGGCATAGAAAAAAAAAAAAATGTAACTAGGGAAATATAAGCATAATTAACTACCATAACACGTCCTCCTTAAAACTCTTTTTTCACTGTCTAATATGGTGTAATTTCGAAATTCTTCCAAGGAATAATGGATGTCCATCTAATAATAGATGTCAGATAGTGGATGTCCTAAAATTCACGCAAGAACTCTTATGTGAATTTGGAACACACTGGATAAGTTGGTAACCCTGAATTATACAAATTATGAAATGAGATCTCGTGAGTCTGAAATTCACAAGAGATATTTTGCATGAATTTTGGCATACCCTTTACACATTGTCCAAATTAATAGTCAGTAGCAGCCATGAAGAAAATATTGCTTATTATTAATATTTATTATTTTTACACAATTATTGTCTTGTTAAAAATATTTATTATAAACATAAAATTGAAGTTTGAAATGTGTCCAGAAATCACACAAGATTTCTTGCGTGAATTTTGGGATATACTTTACATATTGTTAAATTAATTGCGATTAGTGCTCATAAAGAAAACATTGTTCAGAAAGCATTGAAAAGAATAATTCTATAAATTTAAATAAAATAATTCATTTTGACAGTCAATGCAGCAAATAGGATTTATTTTATTCAATCATGCAACAGTTTTTTACACGGGTTTTCTTTTTTACTTTATTGTATGCATCAATAAGATAGAAATCAAAGGTTAGATTTCTTTTAATCTTTAACTTAAATTAATAATAAATAACAAAGGATTTAAAAAAGGCTAGATTAATAAAGGTTAGATTTTCTTAAGTTAAGATTTTTCATAAAGAAATAAATTAACAGTGCTCGGATTGAATTGAAAATACAAATATTCGAAATTATCTTAACAATGGATTGAAATCAAGTCAAAACCCTTCAAGGATTTGTAAGCCATCCATTAAAATATTTTCTATTTAAATTACTTTTAAAAAATGGATTCCCATGTAAAGTAAAACGCTTTTTGAACAGAATAGGGATTAGGTCTGAGTTGCTTTAAGTGTATTGCATTGAATGATATGTATGATATTTGCCTTTATTCATCGTAATCTCTATTTTATGACTGTCTGACAGGTTGCTTAAGTTTTCATTTCCCTGGGAGGATAATTGTTCACGTTCTTTGCATAATGGAGTAGCACTCAAGAGCTACGGTGAGCTCACAAGAGAAAACCTTTAAGATATGGTATTAACTCAAGGGCACATCTTTGTTGCGTTAAATAACGAAAAATGGTTTTCCAAACCTGGGGCGTTATGGGAATAGTGTGCACTGATAGGCAGCAGATAGTTTGTTTCAGATTAAAATAAGCTTGCCACATCGGAATAGATTTTTGACAGGATGGAAGAATTATTCCCCATTTTAACAAAAAGATATATTAAAAATAAATATGGTAAATTCCAATCTGGATTGGCTAATTTATTCATATATTGATTTCTCTTTAAAAAATAAATTCGCAATCTACTTCCAGAGGGTTTGTTCAACTAACTTTTAAATTTCAATTGTTAATGTAAGTACACCAAATCAGACAAAGATCAGTTTCTGGGATAATTACCACATTTGAGATCATTAACGTAGTATTTATTTACAAGACGTACATTATTTATAAGACTATATGTTCTTCAATTTTTTTTATTATTTCGAATGCCGTTTATTGAAATTTTGAGAAAACGTCTATGTACTCCATCGTCCCATCATCGAGAGTCGATTAGATATATTTCCATTCAATGGATGAATTTAAAATAACTTTTGAAATCAGTCTAAAATTCACTTTCAATAATGCAACTGAACATTAATATCTATATTTTCTTCACATTTTTGTTTGTTTAAAAAAAGTGGTTTTTATTGAAATTGTGAGAAACCTTATGTACTCCATCATTAATATATTAACTATTGGTTGATTTAAGCTTGTTATGTTAAGTTTTAAAATGTTTTTTTAAAATGGTTTTGAAATTTCCTATGGTGTTATTTTTTAGAACAAATGCACAGTTTAAAATAAAAGAATAATCCTATAAATTAATATAAAATAATTCATTTTTGATAATCAAAGCTACCTATGAGGAGGATGTATTTATTTAATTCAATCGTACAACAGTTTCTATCTGTTAACACTATATTTAAATATATTATCAGTTTACAGTATATTAAAATATATTATCACTATAAGGAATATAGTATATTTAAATGTATTATTATGTATTATTCATATATAGTATACTGTAGTTTTCACTTTATTGTACGCAGCAATAAGTAAGAAATGAAAGATTAGATTTTATTAAACCAAGAAACAAATTAACAGTACTTATTTAAATTGAAAATACAAATATAAGAATGCATTTTAACACTGGATTGAAATCAAGTCAAAACCCTTCAAGGATTTGTAAGCCACACAATAAAATATTTTCTATTTAACTGACTTTTGGAAATGGATGCCCAGGTGAAGTAAAACGCTTTTGAATGCAACAGGGATTAGGTCTGAGTTGCTTAAGTGCGTTGCATTTGAATGATATGCATGATATTTGCCTTTATTCATCGTAATCTCTATTTTTATGATTGTCTGACAGGTTCCTTGAGTTTCCATTTCCCTGGGAGGATAATTGTTCCCGTTCTTTGCATGATGGAGTAGCACTCAAGAGCTTCGGTGTGCTCACAAGAGAAACCTTTAAGATATGGTATTAACTCAGGGCACATGTTTGTGGCGTTAAATAACGAAAAATGGTTTTCAAAACCGGGGCATTATGGGAATAGTGTGTACTGATAGGTAGCAGAGAGTTTGCTTCAGATTAAAATAAGCTACCACACCGGAATAGATTTTTGACAGGGTGGAAAAACTATTCACCATTTTAACAAAAGTTATATTAAAAATATTACGGTAAATCCAACCTGGATTGGTTAATTTATTCCTATATTGATTTCTCTGCACAGTTTACTTCCAGAGGGTTTTACTTCAAGGGTAACTTTTAAAATCAATTGCTAAAGCAAGTACAGACAAGATAAGTTTCAGAGATAATTACCACATTTGATATAGTAACGTAGAATTTCTTTACAAGGCTCACTTTTAATGAGAAATAGTTAAAATAATTTAATGAGAAATACTTAAAATTCAATATAACTTTTAATTCTTACTTTCAAATGAGAAGCTTCCAGCTGCATTGGGAAATAAAAATTCCCACGGGAAATATATTTATTGATATCGATATCAATATTTGTCAATATTGATATAAAATAACCATTCCGATATCAATAAACTTGGATTACACCAATTTAGATTTCTACTTGGCACATCGTATAACTGTCGTATTGTCACGAAATGATAGCATTTTTACCTTAAAAGAAAATTCTATGATTTTAATTAGTACTATAATGTTTGATTTTTAAAAGAATAACTCTTTTGAAATGAACTTTCCAAACATTTTTCATATCACATGTCAGGATTATCAATATTTAATCGACAAATTTCGACGCTTTACTAAAATTGATTAAATGTGTTTAACATCAAAGCTGATAAGAAAAGAAAGATAATAATAGACAACCAATTGACAAATTAGCATTTCGCGCCTTTTTTTTTTTTTTTTTTTTCAAAATCCTTTCGGCCTGTATCTTAAATAAGCTCATATTACTCTGACCATTTGAATTATTTTTGTAATGATACTAAATTCCTCCTTTTTTCACCGTCTAATATGGTGTAATTTCCAAATTCTTTCAAGGAATAATGGATGTCCGTCGAATAATGGATGGCATCTAGTGGATGTCCCAAAATTCACGCAAGAACTCTTATGTGAATTTATAACACACTGGATAAGTTGGTAACCCTGAATTATACAAATTACGAAATGAGATCTCGTGTGTCTCGAAATTCACATGAGATATTTGCATGAATTTTGGCATACCCTTTACACATTGTCCAAATTAATAGTCAGTAGCAGCCATGAAGAAAATATTGCTTATTATTAATATTTATTATTTTTACACAATTATTGTCTTGTTAAAAATATTTATTATAAACATAAAATTGAAGTTTGAAATGTGTCCAGAAATCACACAAGATTTCTTGCGTGAATTTTGGGATATACTTTACATATTGTTCAAATTAATTGCGATTAGTGCTCATAAAGAAAACATTGTTTAGTGTCAATATTAATTTTTTAATCAATTATATTCTCGTTAAAAATATTTCTTATAAGCATAAAGTTTAAATTGTTCCTATTTTACAATTACTGTTTTACCCAGTGATTATATAGTGCTGAATTAATAGTTTTACAAAATTAAATTTCCTTATAAAAATTGTATGCAATAAATTTATATATAAATATATTATATGTGTAAAACTTACAACATTTCATGTGAAATATATTACATCAAATTATTGCCTCCTTTATTGTGGTCGTTGTTGTGTTATTAACACAGTGACTCAATGCACATAAACTGCCCAATCATTCTGCGAAACGAGTTCCAGAATAATGAAGAACTAATCCAGAAACTTTACCTTCCACTGAAACGGATTAACTAAGCTTAACAGCAAAGCCCATAAAACAAGGCCATGAAATAACAAATCAACATTGCAACCCCTTTTCTATTCTTTTTTTCCAGAAGAGCTTTTTCGCTTCACTAGAAAGTGATGAAGCGCTCGGATAAGCTGGGACTCTGTACTGTTTTTGAAATGACCATAAATTCAAATCTCTGGAGCAGAATTGAAGAAACCAACAGAAGCAGCAGACTCTCTTTTATACCATCTAATATGATGTAATTTCAAAGTTCTTCTGAAGAATAACCATCTAAAGGGTGTCCCAAAATCACGCAAGAACCCTTGTGTGAATTTGGAACACACTGGATAAGTTAATAATGGTCAATTATACAATCTCGAAATGAGATCTCATGTGTCCAGAAATTTACACAAGATTTCTTCTGTGAATTTTGGGACACTCTTTACAAATTGTACAAATTAATTGTGATTAGCGTCATGAAGGAAATTTTGCTTAGTATCAACATTTATTACTTTTAATAAATTATTGTCTTGTTAAAAATACTTGTTATGAGCATAAAAGTGTTATTCCTATTTTAAAAATAAAATAATAAAATTCCTATTTTACTATTATTTTTTGCACAGTGATTATATAGTGCTGGATTATTAGTTTTAAAAATTGTAATTTATTTTAAAGTTTAGTTAATCCGTTTCAGTGGGACAGTGAAATTTCTGGATTAGTTATTCATTATCCTGAAACTCGTTTCTCACAATGATTGAGGAGTTTACGTACATTTTAAAAGATAAATGTATGTTTATATTAAAAGATGTTTATAATATAAAACAATAATCACAATAATAACAAAATAATAATAATATAATAATCACAATAAACTCACAATAAAAATGCAATAATTGTAAAATATATTGCAGCGATACATCCAATTATTGCTTTCTTTATTGTGATCAGTTCTATATCATAAACATCATGACAATGTTAGTAAACTGCCCAATCACTCTGCGAAATGAGTTTCAGAATAATGAACTAATCCAGAAATTTTACCGTCCCACTGATACGGATTAAGTAAGCTTAAAAGTAAAGCCCATAAAACAAGGCCAGGAAATAACAAATCAACATTTCATCCCCTCTTCTATTCTTTTTATCCCAGAAAGCTTTTTCGCCGCATCAGAGACAGATGAAGCACGCGGATAAGCTGAGCTGTTTTTGAAATGACCATAAATTCAAAACTCCGCTGCAGAATAGAAGAAATCAACAGAAGCAGCAGACTCTTTTTTACCATCTAATATGATGTAATTTCAAAAATCTTCTGAAGAATATCCATCTAAAAATTGGTCGAAAAATCATACAAGAAATCTTGTGTGAATTTGGAAGGCACTGGATAAGTTGGTATCCCTCAATTATACAATTAATCGATAAGAAATCTCATGTGTCCAGAAATTCACACAAGATTTATTACATTAATATTGGGATACCCTTAATATATGTTGTCCAAATTAATTGTTATTAGCAATCATAAAGAAAATATTATCTAGTATTAACATTTATTTCTTTTGTAAATTATTGTCTTGTTAAAAATATTTGTTATGAGTATAAAATTTTAAATTGTTCCTATTTTACTATTATGTTTTACACAGTGATTATATTGTTCTGGATTATTAGATGTAAAATTGTAATTTTTTAAAGCTTAGTTAATTCGTTTCAGTGGGACAGGGAAATTTCTGGATTAGTTCTTCATTATCTTGAAACTCGTTTTTCACAAAGATTGAGAGTTTACGTACATTGTAAAAGATAAATGGATTTATATTAAAAGATGTTTATAATATAATACAATAATCACAATAACTCAATAATTCTAAAATATATTACAGCGATACATCCAGTTATTGCTCCCTTTATTGTGATCAGTGCTATATCATAAACACCATGACAATGCACGTAAACTGTCCAATCATTCTGCGAAACGAGTTCCAGAATAATGAAGAACTAATCCAGAAATTTTACCGTCCCACTGAAACGAATTAACTGAGCTTAAAACAAAGCCCATAAAACAAGGCCAGGAAATAACAAATCAGCATTTCATCTCCTTTTCTATTCTTTTTATCCTTCTCTGAAAATTTTTTCGCTGCACTAGAGAGTGATGAAGCACTCGGATAAGCTGGGATCCTGAGCTTTGAAAGGACTATAAATTGAAAACTCTGGAGCAGAATCGAAGCAACCAACAGAAACCGCAGGCTCTTTTTTGCCGTCTAATATGATGTAATTCAAAATTCTTCTAAAGAATAACCATCGTGTGCCAAAAATCACGCAAGGAATCTTGCGTGAATTTGGAACACACTTGATAAGTTGCTAACCCTTAATTACACAAATCTCGAAAAGAGATCTCATGTGTGCCGAAATAAACAGAAGATTTCTTGTGTGAATTTTGGGACACTTTTTACAAATTGTACAAATTAATTGCGATTAGCTGTCAGTAGTTAATTAGTCTTACAAAAGCATTTTTTTTATCAAAAAATGCATACAGTATATGTTGTTGTTGTTCTAATGCAGCTGGCGACAGAGAGACAGTTAATCGTTATGCCATAATTAACAGTTGCACCGCTGTTACTCATTTGGCGCTACCCAATGGATACGTATAGCTTGAACATATTCTACGGAGGCAAGTTATATTACTCCCACAACCCTCTATGATCTTACAAGACCTGGACCTATATTAAAGTGGATTCGAACCACTACTAACACCGGGTCTCGAATTCTAAGCCTGTAGTACAGAGCGCCAGAGCGCTAGCCACTCGGCCATTTTCTGTTATAAATTAAATCTAAGTTCCTACTAATAAATAATTAAATAATTATATCTATATATATATATATAGAGATAGATATTACATACGTAAAATATATAAAACTTTATGTAAAATATATTACGCCAATACATCAAATTACTGCGTCCTTTATTATGATCGTTGTTTTGTTATTAACAGTGACTCAATGCACATAAACTGTCCAATCATTCTGCGAAACGAGTTCCAGAATAATGAAGAACTAATCCAGAAATTTTACCGTCCCACTGAAACGGATTAAGTAAGCTTAACAGCAAAGCCCATAAAACAAGGCCAGGAAATAACAAATCAACATTTCATCCCCTTTTCTATTCTTTTTTATCCCAAAAAGCTTTTTCGCCGCACTAGAGAGTGATGAAGCACTCGGATAAGCTGAGCTGTTTTTGAAATGACCATAAATTCAAAACTCTGGAGCAGAATCGATGACGGCAGAAACCAACAGGAGCAGAGGAGACTTAATAACTCATCGTCGGTTGTGAGAGTTTACGTAATGAGGATACTCAGGCGATAAATTGGGATGGCCAGGAAAATATTCCACCGGCGAATGCATCACGGATTCGGGTCGCAGTGATTAATTACGATTAGGTTCAGTAGTTAATTAGTAATGAACACTGGATTTAAACAGTTATGAAGTTGTGATATGTCTGAGCGTGCCAGTCGAGCATGGGGACGGTGCATGTATTTGATTTTCCTTTTCGCTTAATACCCGGAAGATATATTTCGGCTTTGATGGGCATTTATTTTGCACTGGTTTGTGATCTGAAACAATAAATTTTTGAAGTGTGCTTACGGCTTATGATGCGAGAGTTTAGATATGCTCTGATTAATGGTATCTGCTGTTAATGGAGAAAGTAGGGTTACATATTAAATTGTGGAATAAGGAAATCTAGAAATGGGTAAATGTGTTTTTCTTAATTTATTCTAAAATAAATCTTTTTTATTTGGTAGGAGGGTTAAGAATTGCATGTTAAAATGTTCTTTTCCATAAAAAATAGTAGTTTCGAAAATAGTAGAAAAAAAAATAATTAATGTTAAATATAAACATTTAGTGCATAATTAAATTCCAATTTCAGTTTAAGAATTGATATGTCAATAAACGTTCCATAACCACCACATTACAATTTCAACTCAGTTAATCTATAGTTACTGATATTTAATCTTAAATTAAGAAATATATTAAACAATTAAGATCTAAAGCCAAGCAAATTGTATTCCAGGGGATACCATCACTCGTGGGAATTAAAGGTAAAGAAGTAGCAGATTTATTTACAAGGAAAGGAAACCATGTGAATATTATATAGAAACGAATTCTACCAGAATATTTAAAGAAATATATTCATAGAAATTTTTTCAGAAACTCAAAGATAATATCATAACTAAATCTGAAGGCAAAAAGTGACACTATTCAAGGCAGCTGGAAATTTTTTAACACTAGATCACGTAAAGAGGCGGTTGCCAACTTTCGATTTAGAACCGGACACTATTGTCTTGCGGAACACTTAAACAGAATAGGTGTTCTCGCCCTTGAATACTTGCCCAATATGTAGAGCTGGAACAAATAATTCAGAACGTCTTTTGAAATGTCCAGGATTGAACTGGGAGGCATTCCCAGGGAGAAGTCTTGCAATTACATATATTGGGAGACCAGGGGCCTCATGCAATAAAATAAAATACCTACCCCCTTTATTTACTCTCTCCCCTCTGACATTTTGTGGTGTGTGATACCGAATTAGTATCGGTTGTTGTCTTGCTGTAAGTTTGCTTTGTTCTGCTTGTTTTTCTTCTTTGTGTGTGATCCTTATTGTAATGGATTGATTTCCAATAAAGCCACACGTTACAACATATATATATATCTATATGTTTGTATATTACATAATTGATTGCATTATAGCTATAATAAGCTGTATGTTGAACAGTTTTAAAGTTTAAAAACTGTTAATTATTTTAAAAAATGGGTTCAGAATTATAATAAGCAAAGATTATGTATTTCGTCCAAATTGTAATTAATGAAGTAGAAACTATAAAGCCTTACATATTTTACGAAACAGTTATGTATTTTTTTTATATTTCTATTTGCACAAGAAAATTAATATTTTTTTCATAAACAAATAATGAAAATCCTGTTTGCTAATAAAATAGCACGATCCCATTTCCATGTGTAAAAACTAATTAATAAAAAGTTAATTTTCAAATGTATGCATCAAATTTAAAAAACTGGTTTGATTATATAAAGTCATCTCCTTCTACTATTACCAAAAATTCTTCTTTTACCCTATTACAAAAAATTATAAGTGTAATTTATTTTAAAAGTTGTAATTTCCTAAGTAAACTGTAGATAGTTAATAAATATTGTTTTTTTCTTTCAGTGTTTAGCTTCATAATATTATATACATGATTTGTTTTTCTAAAGGATAGCCTTTTTCACTATATAAGGAGTACATTATGATTAAATTTTAGTTTTATATCCTACTTTTTGTAATATTTGGTTTTAGTTTTTGAGAAATATGTTAGCAAGAAAATAATTACTAAGTATTTACTTATTAAGAAATGTTTTTTGGATTTAAAAATTTGAGAAAATTTTTGCGATTTCATTATTCATTATATTAATTTTTGAAGTTACAGGTTTCAATTATCATACACTGAATTACTAAAATGCAGCGGATTAATTTCGCGAGATGTTTCTCTTTTCTCATTATGTAATCCTTATTTCTTAAAACTTTTTCTGAACATATAACACACTGATTATTTTTATCAAAAAATAAAATAATTCCTCAGAATTAATATTTACGAAGTGAGTTAAAAATGAAGTTAAAAAAAAACAATAATTTTTTCACTTTTAATCAGTAAATGTTCATATTTTTTAATTACTTGCCATATTAAGAAGCGGCCAAAAGCATCTAATGTATTAACATTAATATTAAATTTTAAAATACCTATTTAATTAAGTTCCATGATGAGAATTTTTAACAGTATATTAATTGCATTAAAATTTCTAGGTAAATCTTTTAAAATGTATAAATATCTAAGAAATATTATCTCACAATTAAAATACATTTCAGACATAATACAAGTATTAATTAAGTAAATAGTAATTAAAAAGAAAAGAAAGGCTCTAAAATTGTTTCTATATCTAAAATGAGTTAATAAGAAATGTTCTATTATTTAAAAGATAACGCGTCAGTCAAATTTATTGCTTTTAAGTGGATATTTATATATATATATATATATATATATATATATACAGTCCAGTCACATTAATGTGACCACCACCTACTTTCGACGTCAACGTGAAATAACCAATCACAAAAGGCAGTTGGCAGCACGTTGCAGTGGAGTATATAAAGGATGTCCTAGGGCATCGGAAAGCATTTCAATCGTTGGCGTAATGCAGAAACGTAGCGATTTATCCGACGTCCAAAACGGCATGATTATTGGCCAAGGGTGGAAACATTTCGGAAACGGCTAATTTTGCGAACTTTCGCGTGCCGCCGTGGTAAAAGTATACAGTGCATGGCAAAATGGCGCTATCCAAAATCAGCGGCGGAGCACATGTGGTGCACCACAGGCTATAGATGACGAAGGCAAACGAACACTACTTGAAACTGTTGAGCAACTGACCGCCCAAATGAACCAAGGGGCTACCAAGAGTGTATCTTCAACAGCGAAAGTTGCTGTGCATGAGCCTCCGCAGCAGACGCCTGGTTAATGCACCTATGCTGACTGTTGTTCATCGGCGACGAAGGCTGGAAATTGCGCGCCAGTTCAGAAACTGGACGTCCACAGAGTGGCGGCAGGTAGTTTTTCCGATGAATCACGTTTTAAGCTCCATCGGACAGATGGACGTTGGCGTATACGGCGTTAAACGCCTGAAAGCAAACACCATGCAACAATTGCCGGAAAGATCCAAGCAGGAGGAGGGATCATTATGGTCTGGGTAATGTTTTCCTGGCATTCACTGGATGCACTCATCATTGTGGAAGGCATGATGGATCAGCACAAATACGCATCTGTCCTTGCGGACCATGTCCAACCCTGTACATGCGAATTATTTTTCTTCGGAATGATGGCATATACCAGCAGGACAATGCGAGGTGTCATGCAGCTCGCAGTGTATGTGCGTGGTTCGAAGATCACCAGGATGAGTTTACCGTACTTCCCTATCCATCAAACTCATCGGATTTAAACCCAATCGAGAATATATGGGATCCTCAACCGCGTAATCTAGCGCAGCTGGACACGGCACTAGAGTCGTCATGGTTCAACATCCCAGTGTACACCTTCAGAAACCTAACTGACACTCTTCCTGCACATCTCGCAGCGGTCCTCTCTGCCAAAGGTGGTTATTCTGGCTTTTTGGCAGTTGGTCACATTAATGTGACTGGACTGTGTATAATAAGATTATAGAGCATTGTCAAGGAGCATCAGCATATTTTCCAGCAACAAGTGCCCAACTGGGTAGTGCTAAATGATTAACAGTGTTCGGTGGTGCAGTCCATTTGGACTGCTCACAGGGCAATGGTTAATACGACCCAGTCCTCGAAAAAATTGGAATTAAAAAAAAATAGAGTTTAAACAAAAGCGTAATTAAAAAAAGTTTCATAAAAGTGTCAAATAAAAACAAATAAACTTCACCAAAATATCTGCATATTTACCAATTTTTAGCTTTTACTCTATTTTTTTGTTCAACTTGGCTGAAAGTCATTGTCTAATTAAATATGAAGCATTTCCAATATCTGTGGCTCTCTTGTGAATATGCTACGATTCGCATTGTGGCGATCATCAATTTATCAATATTTTGCAAAATATTGATAAATTCTTCAAAAATGTCTAGAGAGTGCCATATATTTCTAGATTATACTTTAAAATTTTGTATACCGTTGAAAACTTTGTACTATTTGGCTAAGAAGAAAAATAAATTCTATACAACATCAAAGATTGATTATGTTCAAACAGTGTTTAGGATGGAATAATACTTTTCATATATCTAGATGTTCGTGAAATAAATAAATATATATGTACATATTTCTAGAAAAATAATTCCGCCTTTTGCGTCACCTCAAAAATAATTTATAATAGTTTTACAAGGCGAAAAACATATTTTAATTAACTTTGTCACAAATAAAAAAAATATTATTTGACTTTTGAGAATCTTATTGTTGAAAATTATTAATACCACACATTGTAATTTACGAAACAAGAAAAAAAAAACATGTCGAATTTTGAGAACGAGAAACATAAAAATATCTAGTTCCAAAAACCCACATTCAAATGCAACCCATTCGTGCGCACTTACAGCAAACTAGCAAATGATGAAAACATTTTTGTGTATGAAAACGAAAAATTTAAAGGAGAAAAAAAAAAAAAAAAAAAGAAAGAAAGAAAAACGAAGAAAATATTCAATTACTTCAGTATTTTTCTTGAAAACAATTCACTGAAGCTCGCCTCATATAAAGAGTTTTCATCTACGGACACGCATCATACTGTGTAGAAGTTCCAAAAAAATAAACTAGAGAAAAAAAGAAACACCAAGCAATTTGCAAAACTTATAATAAACTTCAAATACAGCAAATTCGGGGTGAACTTCTGCTTTCATGTCAGCTCAGTCAGAAAATTGAGAAAACCTTTTTTTTTTTTTTATTTATTTTAATTTCAAATTACAATCTTTCTGCCATGGATTATGCTCGTTTCTCTGCTGCATTCGGATTTAACTATTTACATTTTGCTCAATTTTTTGTTTTATCGAAAGCATTTTTCGCGATGATTTAAACTGTAGGATTGCAAAAGATCGGGCTCTAATTATTTTCAAATTGAAGCTATTGCTTTTCTAAGTATTTGCATAATGTTGGATTTCTGTAGAATTCGTTAAGTAACATTTTAACGATACCCGTAATTTTCTAGCGTCTTTTTCTCTTAATTTTTTTTTTTCGTATTATTATTCTTTTTTTTTTTTTTTATTTTGCTACCATTTCAAAGTCATTGAATATATCAGATTCAAAAACCAAAACTATATCATTTTTAAGATAGCATAAATATATATACTAATCAAACATAAAAATACAACAAAAATGTTAGGAAATGAAACGCTAATTTATTATAATAAATATTAATTTTAATTTTAATGAATTAATGTAATTAACTATTCACTAATTTTAATTTTAAGTACCTCACAAAACCATCAAATCATTATTAATTTAGTGAACATGTGTCGCTGTTCTATGACACGTTATTTCATTCACTTTTCCAGGTAATTGCTGTTTCGAGCGAGGCGGCCTGATGGCCAATTGGCTAGCGTTTTAGTCTTCGATACCACAGACTTCAGGTTCAAATTCTGGCGGAGGCATGCATGTTTGTTTGTGGTTCGGAAACTATGTTAAACTGTAGGTCCCGGTCTAACTAGTCCAAAGTGTGCAAAAAATGATCGTAGAGAAAGAAGCCAATCCAAATCAACAACTTCCAAGGTGTGCTACATACTTTACGGCTATTGAAGATTTTGTTCCATATGCTAAGAAGGAAAAAAAACCTATACTACATCACAGAATATTTAAGTCAAAACAGGTTTTAGGATGGTAGAAATACTTTTCATGAATTTAAATGTACGTGAAATAAATAAAAAGATATCATATTTCAAGAAAAATAATTCCATCTTTTTACATCAAAAAGAATGCACCTCAAAAAAATGTATTATAATTTTTGACTGTGAAAAATATATTGTAATTAACTTTGCACAGATAAAAATGCACAAATGTTTTTCGACTTTGAAGAATCGTATTGGGAAAAACTGCTATTTAATTATTTCATTCCACACACTGTAGCTTACGAAAAGAAAAAATCTTTAAGAAACATGTCGAACTTTTGAGAAAGAGGAACATAAAAATGTCTAGTTCCAAAACTCACATTCAAATGCAACCCATTCGTGCACACTTAAAGCAAAGCAGCAAATGATGAAAACATTTTATGCATTAAAAAGATAAATTTAAAAAGGAAAAAAAAGAAAGAAAAACGAAGAAAATATTCAATTACTTCAGTATTTTTTTCTTTGAAACAATTCACAAAGCTCGCTCATATAAAGAGTTTTCATCTACGGACACGCATCATACTGTGTAGAAGTTTCAGAAGAAAAATAAACAAGAGAAAAAAAACGCCAAGCAGTTTGCTAAACTTACAATAAACTTCAAATAAAGGAAATTCGACGTGAACTTCTGCTTTCATGTCAGCTCAGTTAGAAAATCGAGAAAACCTTCATTTTTTTTTTTTTTTTCTTTCATTCATTTTAATTTCAAATTACAATCTTTCAGCCATGGATTATGCTCGTTTCTCTGCTGCATTCGGGATTTAAACTATTTACATTTTTTGCTCAGTTCTTCACGATGATTTAAACTCTAGGATTGTAAAAGATGAAACTATAATTATTTTCAAATTGAAACTATTGCTTTTCTGAGTATTTGCATAACATTGGACTTCTGTAGAGTTCATCTGTAATATTTTACAATTCAGAATGTTATATTTTCTGGCATCTTTTTTTTTTTTTTTTTTTTATAGAATTATTCTTTTTTTAATTTTGATTCCATATCAAATCCATTAAATAGATATGCTGTTGGTATTCAAATAATTTCTTTTTATAGTGTTTTTTTATAGTGTTTTATATTGTAAATAAGAAAACAATCCTACTGTTTTAATAAATCATAAAAAAGAATAAAATATAGACATGAAAAACTTAGTCCTTAGCCTATTTTGTATTTAAATAGAATAATAATATTATAATATTATATTTAAACTAGCATTTTATTACTAAAGTAATTGTAATTACTTTTATTTATTATTATATTTGAAAATTACTTTTTCTATAATAATATTAAGAGGGAAAGCAATTTTGAAATTTATAAGAATGTTTGCTTAACTAGGATGCTTAAAACATTTTATGCCTATGGTAAAGCCTAAAAATCAATTTTTAATAGAACATAAAAATTATATTTTTAGCCTGTTTTTTTATTTAAATTCAATCTAAATTTAATTTGTTAAAATCGATGATAACATCAGATATTTTCAGAAAAAGACACTATTTTTAGTTTAAAAACAAACAAATGGTGCTGAAAAGTATATTTTTACCCTATGCAATTGAATTTTAATTTGGTGAAAATACTTATTAAATAATTAATAATAACTTTATATTGATTCATTTATTCATATTTGAAAAAAAAAATAGTATGTTATATTTAACAAGGATTTTATTATTATAATTATAAAAATTGAAATATAATATTTTTTTATTTAATATTATGTTTCAAAAATTTTTTACATAATATTATTAAAAGCGAACTTTTTTAAATTTATTAAAATGTTTAAAATTAACCAAATGATGTTTAATACATTGTATGTCTATAGTAAACTCTAAAAAAAAGACAATTTTTTATAGTAAAAAAGTATGTTTTAGCCTTTCTTTATTTAAAATCGATTTAATTTTTAATTGCTGAAAATACTCATTAAATAATTGTAACTTAATTTAGATTCATTTATTCATATTTAAAAACAAAAATATTTTGTTATATTTAATTAGCAATTATAATTATTTTATTTAATATTATTCATGAATTTTTTGCATTATAATATTAAGAGTGAAATAATTTTTTTGAAATTTATTAAAATGCTTCTGATTAAACAATGGATGAGTAAAACATTGTATGTCTGTAGTAAATTCTAAAAAGAGTTTTTAATAAAACATAAAAAAGTATATTTATTGTGTTTTTATTTAAATGCAATATAAATTTAAGTTGTTGAAATAAAAAATATCATCAGATATTTTCAGAAAAAGACATTATCTGTCAGTTTAAACACAACAAATGATGCTGAATTTGGAAAATCAATGAAAACTCATCACTTTCACAGATACAAAAAAAAAAAAAAAAGAAATTAAATAGCTTTTGGTTTGAAAAAAAAACTGTAAATATCTTATTTTCAAAGACAAAAGAAGAATGAAGAAAAAAAATTCTGGCATCAGACATAAAAGAATCCAAAATTGCCTTTTACCTACCTAATTAAAATGAAAAGATGATAATAAAGACATCTGAATGTATGGCGAAGTTTTGGGTACGAGAATAAATTTTTTTCCGGTTGGCGGATTTAAAACTACCTCGGTAGTTCAGTATAATTGCCTCTCTTCTCAGTATTCTCCAATTATTTTCTGAAAAACAGAAGAAAAACAACAGTTGTTTTTTTTTTCTAAAAAAATAATTTTAATGTATTGTTGGTTTGCATTTAGCTTGCTTGATGAAACGAATGTTCTTCAATTTACCATTTTAATTCAATGGATACAGTATTTTAAAAATAAAATATTTTCTCCGTTTGAGGCATGTTACAAGACTTGAATTATTAACAATCCTTTGTAGCATCTTCCTTTAAAATATATATTCTAAGAAGAAATTTAATTATCACTTTATTTCGAGTTTATAAGTACACAAAACAAATGATTTATTTAATTGTTTGATGCTGATTTCTAATTAATGTTTTCAGAAATTTTAAAAATAATTTTTTAATGTATGTATTTTATCAAACAATATTAAATTAATTTTCATATTTAATATATATCGGACTGATTAACAACATAAATAAATATGCATTGTACGGTTGTCGGTTCGAGCGGGCCCCACGTTAGGCAGGTACTGGCCACAAAAATTGGGCCCAAAATTTTAATGTGCTGATTGGGCAATACTAATTTAACTGGGTATGGATGGGTTTAAATACTGTGAGGTACAGGTTGGAGAATTCGCAGTTGTATTGGCACGCGCACAAACACCACGCAAACACAATATTTAACACATATAAAGACATGCAATTATAGATTCGCGGAAGGATTCCACATCTGAACAAAATACATGATACTCACGTACGTGGGATGCGCGAAATATACTTCCTCTCTGGGTGAGAGTCTGTAGACAAACTGCTTTGCAGGATCGTATTAAATATATTTCCTCTCCTGATGACAGACTGTAAACTAAATGTTTCTCCGTGGGAAAACAGGTTGTTAATTTAAATAATTTCTTGTAATAAAATTTAAAAATCATAATCACTTAATCTCTTTCAATTCACCTTAATATTTTTGTTCTTTAATATTTTAAAAACAGACGTTTAAAAATCAAATATATGTCAGAAATTTCAGTCTTTGTATTAAGGTCAAAAAATGTGCTGTAAAAAATAAATTTTTAATCGTAAATATTCATACATGTTTAAAATACGTATTCAGAATAGTTAATATTATCTTTTTGACCCTTTTATAAAATATATCAAGTCTATAAATTTCGAATTTCAAGTAAAAAATTAGAATTTATAATGAGTGACTGATTTTGATTTCGTAATTTGAATATTGATTAAAAACATAAAAAAGGTTCTTTATTTACTAACTTTTAAAAAATAATTGAGTCTTAAAGAATTTAAAAAAAAAAAAAAAAATGATAATCTGCAGTTTTTATTACTATAAGTTATAAAATTTGAAAAAAAAAAAATATTACTTTAATTCATTTTTGAAAGAAATAACTTGATGGACAAAAAAAAGATTAAATTAAAATTGATCAGTACTTTTTAAACAATTTCCATTATCTAAAAAATACAAATATCTTTAAAAGGAAGATGTAAACTGCTTAAGTAATTCTTGATATATTATCTTTTTTTTAAAACAAAGATTACATCTTTTCTTTTAATTGTCAAGGGTCACCTCTCTTCACTTTGATGTTGCTGTGGAATTAATTATGCAATTTTTATAATTCAAATTTTTGTTGGAGCAAAAAGCAGAAAAATCACCTTTCTCCCAATTAATTATACGAGTTTTTTATACAATTTACTTTTGTTCAAGATAAAATAGAGTATTTTTTTTAATCTCTCGAGGAATATAAATAAATCTAATCAAATGCTCTTTCAAGTCTTTTCATTTTTGTGAAGTAGTGATTTAATAAATTTAAAACCAAAGAAACTAAGTTCAGAATTTTAATTATAAATTTATACGTATACCAAAAAAAAAAAAAAAAAAGAAAAGAAATGAGGTTGACTGAAGCTATAAATTCTGCAAGTATGGACCGCAACGTTGGGCGAAAAATTGTGATGTGCAAATACGGCGGCGCCACATTGGGCACCAGGCTGTAAAGTGTAAATACAGGTGGCTCTACATTGGACACCAAACAGAAGTGTGTAGTTTGGGCAATCCGTTTATAACTGGGTGTGGTTGGGTTAAAATACCTGAGGCATAGGTTAGGCAGCTCACAGCTTCATTTAAACATGCGCAAGCACCAAACGCATATAATATTTAACGCATTTAAAGACATATAATTATAGATTCTTGGTAAGATTCGACTTCTAAGCCAAAAACCCGATACTCAGGTACGCGCGAAATATACTTCCTCTCCGGGTGAGAATCTATAGAGCAACCGCTACGCAGAATTGTAACGTAAGCAGTCATATTAGACGCTCAGCAGTCATATTAGACGCTCAGAAGTCATATTAGACGCTCAGAAGTCATATTAGACTGGAATCTATGGTTTAAAGTAGATTCTGAACCACTACAGACATCCATGGCCTCCACCGCCGGCACTTGAATTCGAAACCTGAGGCAAAGAATTCCAGTCGATATAACTATACTTATAAAACAGATATAATATAATAAAACTTCTATGACACTCTGTTGAAAAACTCAGAATATCTACGAGATAATTATATCAGAATATCATGAAATAATAATAAAAAAAAGTGGGAAAAACAATTTTCAAAAAATGTACATTTGTTTAAATTCATGTCCAAAACTCGTTTGTTGATTTCGATTAACATGAAAGTCTTATCGTTTTTCATTAATGTAAAAAAGAACTTAATTTAAATTTCAAAAAGCAACCTGTTTTGAACTTTTTAATTAATTCATAACAATTATAAAGTTAAAAAGTCAATTTAAAAGTTAAATTTTGATTTAAAAGTTTCCAGTCACGCCACTTGAGTAAGCAGGAGCAAAAGAGAAAACTAAAATTAAAAAAAAGGTAGCGAGGATTTTTAATGGATATCGAGAGTGTTTTCTGGTGTTCGTAACTTGAAAGGGAGAAAAAAATTAGTTCAGTGTTAAATAACAAGAAAAATAATACCGGATTCTGTTTTCTACGGAATATTCTCATCTGTCCGAACACGTAAAAGCTGAAGCGGCCAGATAAAAACTAACGAAATATATGAGTGTAGAAAGTATGAGATTGTGAACATCTGGTTCGTATATATTTTAGTTAGTTTTGGCATTCAGAACGTAGTGAGTGGCAAACGTGTTGTGGAAAAACAATACACTCTTTTTGAGATAATAAGCTGCATAAGTCAGAAGAAATTTAATGAGCTCCACCAAGAAAAATTACTTTTCGTCCTCTCCAGGTTTATTTCAGTCCGATAGTTAAAAGTTTAACTAAACACGGCCTTCTAACGTTGATACAAAAAGGTAATTGTTGACGGTTTTAGTTTTCCAAAGGTTTATTAATAAAAGTTTTTGAATAGTAGAATAGAAGAATCATTGAGAGTTCCCTATTTTATCACTAGACAGATTCCTCATTAAAGTTTTACCATCATTATATTTTATCACAGTTTTATTGTCACTAGATCAGTTTTATCGTCATTAGATCAGTTTTATCAAGAATACAACAGTTTTTCGTTTAATCAACATTAGATAAGTTTCTGAATTTAAATCTTTAAGAGTTCTTTATTTTTACTGTTCCTCATTAAGATTTACCATCCTTAGATTTTATCATAGTTCATCGTCCCTAGATCAGGTTTATAGCTTTATCAATATTAGGTCAGTTTTTGAATTTAAATCATTAAGAGTTCTTTATATCCACTGACAGATTCATCAATAAGCTTTACTATCACTTTATTTTTTATCATAATTTGCATGTCACTAGATCACTTTTATCATTAAATCAACATTAGATCGGTTTTTATTGTTTAATCAACATTACATCGGTTTGATTGTTTTATCATATTTGGATTAGTTTCTTAATTTATATCATTAAGAGTTCCTTATTTTATTAATAGACATATTCAGCATTAAGGTTTAGATACTTAGATTTTATCATCGTATATCAATAGATTAATTATATCTTTTTTATGATAAGTTGATCAGTTTTATCCCTTTAATCAACATTAGATTAGTTTTTCAATTTAGATCATTAAGAGTTTTTTATTTTTTTCAATAGGCTGATTTTTCACTAATGTTTACCACCCATAGATTTATCATACTTTTATCATCACTACATTAGTTTTATTTTTTATCAATATTAGATCAGCTTTATCGTTTAATCAACATTGTGAATATCTGTTTCATATATATTTTAGTTAGTTTTTTGCCATTCAGAACGCACTGAGTGGCAAACGTGTTGTGGAAAAACAATACACTCTTTGAGATAATAAGCTGCATAAGTCAGAAGAAATTTAATGAACTCCACCAAGAAAAATCACTTTTCGTCCTCTCCAGGTTTATTTCAATCCGAGAGTTAAAAGTTTAACTAAACATGGCTATCTTGTGTTGATACAAAAAGTAATTGCTGGTGTTTTTAGTTTTCCAAAAGGTTTATCAATAGTACTTTTGAATTTATGTCATTAGGAGTTGGTCATTTACCAATCGACAGATTCATAGTTTAACATTATTAAAATCTTTCATAGTTTTATCATAACTAGAATAGTTTTATCGTTTTATCAACATTAGATTAGTTTTATCGTTTTACCATCACTTGATCAGATTTATAGTTTACTCAACATTAAATAAGTTTTTGAATTTAGATCATTATGAGTTCTTCATTTTATCACTAGAAAAGATTCATCTTTAACATTTACCATCCTTAGTTTTTATAATAGTTTTATCGTCACTAGATCAGTTTTTATCATTTTGTCAACATTAAACCTGTTTTATATTTTACTCGAGATTAGATCTGTTTTTGAATTTAGGTCATCAAGAGAAGTTCCTTATTTTTATGAATAGATAGATTAGTCATTAAGGTGATAGACCATCCTTAGACTTTATCATAATTTTATCATCACAAGATTAGTTTTATTTTTTACCAATATTAGATCAGTTTTATTGCTTTATCAACAAAAATCATTTTATTTTCGTTTTATCAACAATGGGTCAGTTTTATCATTTTATTAATATTTGTTCAATTTTATCGCTTTATTAACATTAGATCAGTTTTATCATTTCAACAACAATAGATCAATTTTATCATTTAATCAACATTAAATCAGATTTTTTTGTTTGTATCAACAATAGATCAGTTTTATCGTTTTGTCAACATTAGTTCAGTTTTTATCAACTAACTGATATAATGATCAGTTTTATTGTTTCATCAACATTATATCAGTTTATCATTTTATCATTAATACATCAGATTACCATCACAAAGGTTTTTCTTAATTTATCAAAAGATGAATAAACTACACATATATTTAAATCAAAATTAATTGCATCTCTTTTTCAAAAAATTATTTTTAAGGTCGTTGCTGATTTTTTGTTAATTAATTAGATTTGATTAGACAGAATATATATATCTACATATATTCATGCATTATTCTATCACATAAAAAGCATTAAATTACAAATATGATTATATTTTATCTGTCTTTTTTAATACACTGAATTATTTACGTATTCAGTCTTTATTCAATTATTCAGTCTTTTATTCAGTCTTTTGAAATAAATTTAGTCTTTACCGCAATATCTGGTTTTCACTCTCATTGATGGGAAATTTGTTAATTAGTTCTTAGACCAAAAGTTTAAGAATTTAATGAAAAATGGAAATGCGGGCAATTAATTTAACTGTATCAAGACGAGGCAATTGATAAAAATAAATTACAGCAATTCATACTTACTTAATTAACTTTTTTTATCTGTTCTTAATTATAATTTTTTTTTATAGTTTCAGCTTGCCAAATAGTTGTATTTATTAAATACTCATTAAATTCTTATTTTCTTTTAATAAAATAAAGTCTTAATCTCTGCTTAAGAAAAATTCTTGTCTCTGTATTTTTTTATTCTACCATCTTAAAACTTTGCAAAAGTGACTATAAAAGATTTTACTGAAAAATTGTTGCTTTGAAACACTAATCCTAATTTAGATACTAATTTGTTTCTTGGATCCCATCATTTTCACAGTTAGTATTATTTACGCAGTTCTTTGTTAAAAGTTAATTTTTGTTGTTTATTTTTATGTAATGGTGCCTGCTGATTGACATATTATTTAATCTTTTATTAAATATATGGATTTATTAATTTTGAAGAAGAGAATGAAATGGTAAAGATTTCCTAATTATTAAAATTTAGATTAGAATAAATAAATTACTTATATGTTGTCTATAATCCAATTTTAGAGTCTGATAGCGGAGTAACTAGCGCTCTGGGCTTGGTGCCGCCGGTTTAGGGTTCAGAAAAAAATAATTATCAATTTTAAAAACATATAAGTTGAGAAAAAAACCCGTGAAAATAATAATAAAATGGAATTTCTGTTTAGTATAAAACAAGACGGGATAGTTTCACCTATGATTTAATTGAGTTGTTATGATTTTTTTTATTACTTCACATACAGCAGTACAGTGATTTATAAAGGTGCTTTCTTTAAGATAATTAGATTTATTAGATTATTTATTATTAGATTTATGTAAGGTGTTCTCTTTTTAAAGGGTAGGGTTTTCAGCCCTACGTTCAAATGCATGGATGGATGTTTACGCTGTTATGCCCATGGTTGTTTGTAGTGGTTCGAAATCCATTTTTAAACCATAGGTCCTCGCCTAAGTATGACTGTAGAGCTTTGGGCGTAGGACTGACAACTTACCCCTTAAAAAAAAAAGCCTCCTGTCGAGAAATCTACCAGTAGGCAGGCGGCCTTGACACACCATGGGAATATAGTGGCAATGAAGAATAATAATCTAATTTAGTGTCTTCTATGTAAACCAAATTGCTTCATTAGAATGTTTTTTTCAACTGGTTTATAAATCATTGCACTGCTGTATGTGAAATATTAATAAAAAAAATAACTAAATTAAATCATAGGTGTAATTCTCGTGTATTGTTTTATGCCAAACAGAAATCCCACTTTATTATATTTTCTCCTAATTTTTAGACGTTTTTTTTTTCTCAATTTATATGTTTTAAAAAATTATAGGTGAAAATAATTATACCTTTTCCTTTTTCCTTATGATTTTTGTTGTTTTTTAAAATAAACAATGTGATAGTTCTTATGCATTAATAGCAAAAGTAAAAAAAAAATTACACCTTTTAATTTTGCTTTTAGATTATTAAGGAAAATACGATGGGTGATTTTTTTGGTGTTGAGAGGGAGGGAGGGGTTATAAATGACAAAGGGGTTTATATAATCTATCTATCCATCTAGTTTTTTAACTAGGTATGGTACCATGCATGAATTGGTGACCTCCAAGCGGTATTGCTGGTAATAATAGTAAAAGAGATAAAAAATCATTGTCATTATTCTTATTGAAATATATGCAAATCTTGTATTTCTCATTATGCGCTAAACTTGAATATTATTCATTATACTCGCTCTTACAAATAAACATAATGGAATATTATCTTTAATATAATTAATTAATGTGAGATAAATTAATATTTACATTGAATATTTTTATTAATAAAATAATTTATTTTATAATGTATTGTCATAATGTTTCTATTTTGATTATTGCTTTTAATACAACGGAATGACATTGATTTTTAATTTATGCATTGAATACATTATAATATGGTAGATGAATATTGGCGATTCTTATATTACTGAAAAAAACACAATGAACTAAAAGAATGCTAAGAACCCATCATCTAAAAATATGATTAATTATATTATTTAGCAAATGATGAGGTGTGGAATTTTTTCAAGATTTGTTATATCTAAAATTTCAAATTTATTTAGAAATCATAAACCTTAAATAATTTTATAAAAGGGGTAGTATAAAAATTTATTTATTTATAAGGCATTTTTTCAGTATATTTTTATTTTATTTTTTATTTTTTTTTATATTTATTTTTTATATTTATATTTTTTTCATTAGAAAAGTTATTTATTTATATTATTTATTTTATAAGGTATTGTTACTTTGTATCTATTTTGATTATTGCTTTTAATACAACTGAATTACGTTAACTTCATTTGATGTATTGAATATATTATAATGTGGGGTTATAAAGTTCTATTATTCTTATGTTACTGACTAAAGACAATGGAACAAGTAATATAAAAAAAATAAAATAAAATAGAGTCAGTTCCTACTTTTTTTCACATTGCCGAAAGTCTTTTATAAATAATTTTCATTCATTTTTTTTAAAGTTTATCTGGCGCCATCTTTTGGTAGATATATGCAACTTAAATCTAAAAGAAACTAAAATTAATTAAGGAAATTTAATTACTGAAATAATATTTGAAAAACTGTAATAACATCTAGTGTCATAATTACAAGTTCAAAAAAATGTATTTGAACTTAGTTATGAATTCATTTTTGAACGATTGAAAATTTGAACAAGATATATATAGGGGATGAATGAGCTAATAGAAGGAATTGAACAATGTTTGCTAAGAAGATAATTATTTTAATTTATGTAATTTATCATGATGATGAGGGGTGATATTTTTTCAAGATAATGTTTAAAAAATAAACCTTTCAAACTTGTTTAGAAATCATAAATCTTAAGTAAATTTACAAAAAGTGGCAATATAAAAAGATTTAAATATTTAATATTTTATGAACACAATTATATATTTTTTTTATTTTCTAGTAGTATTTAGAGGTTTCATTTTTATTTTAATAACTCTCTATGATTTTTAAATGGAAAAGGGTTTTTATAATATTATTAAAAAGAAGAAAAGTTGTTTTATATATTTGCTTTAAAAGATTTATTTAATTACTGTAAACGACAAAAAAAAAGAATATATATGCTTCAGCTTTAAAATTACAAAATCATAAAAAAGACTATTTTTTTCAGTATCCAAAAACAAAAGTTTAATTATAATCCATGTAATTTTTACTGTATGCATGCTTTGTTCCAAAAAATAATTTTATTAACTAAAAATGTGATATCTTTTTTTATTAGTGCATTTTATTTTAAAATTTTTTGCTGACATGCTTTTTTTTTATTTTAATCAACTAATTACATTTTTACCAAAATAAAATGCTTAAACACGTTTTTATTGTAAGTAAATTTATTTTGAAAATAACAATTATTTTTTTTTACATTCAAGCTACATTGTAATATTTTCATGGGTTTTTAAAATTTTTAAAGCACACGCATGGGTAATTTGTATAAAAAAATGTCACTCATTATACACAATTAAGGTTTTTGATAAAAATAATCAACGCTATTACAAAAAATAAAAAAAAAAAATGATGGCCATAAATGCAAAGTATCATATATTAAAAATATGAGAACAAATTTTGTAAATAATAAAAATCAAAATCATTCTAATAATGTTTATAATTTTTAATATTTTTATTGTTAAAATTTGATCGTTTTTGTTACTTTCATCAATTTATTGTAATCAAATTTTTTTTTTTCAGAATTTGAAGTAAAAAATTGTAATTCATATAAATTTTAATTCTTATTGGAACATACAAAAATGTTTTCCAATTTATATAATTAATCATTTATGAATAATATGAATATAAAATATTAACAACCTCATAAATTAATTATAAAAAATATTCGAAAAGCCAATTAATATTTGAAAGATCCAATTTTCACTGAAGAGTGAACAAATATCAATTTATGCTAGAATAATTATAATTGAAAATGATATATGTTGAATACATTTATTTTAACATAAAAAATTGGATTTAAATTAATGCCTAAAGATAAGATCTATATGCATGAGTTTTTGAATGGTTTCAAAATATAGCAATAGTGATTGGATGTGTCATTTTACAACGAAAAAGTTCAACTGAAGTTTTTTTTTTTTTTTTTTTAATTGTCAAAAGCATTTTAGGTATTTTATATTAAACCATCTACCATTTGGAATTTGTATTATCTTTGAGACACGTCTTTAGATACATTTTACACAAATCTGATTTTTATTCAATTCCTTTTATTAGCTCACACTCTTCCTATATATATCTTGTTCAAATTTTCAATCGTTCATAGAATACTTTTTTATTCATCCACTCAAGTTCAAATACATTCTTTTTACTTTGTAGTGGATGACACTTGATGTTAATACAGTTTTTCAAATATTAATTCAGTAATTAAATTTAATTATTTAAATTCACGTATCTACCAATAGATGGCGCCAGATAAACTTAAAAAATGAATGAAAATTATTTACAAAGGACTTTCTGCAATATAGTGAAAAAAAAAGTAAGAATTGCCTTTAAATTTTTTTTTTATATATTACTTGTTTTAAGTTTGTAACCGTGGTTCCACATACGAAACCTTATTTCCTCCTACACACTGCAAGAGCGCCCTTTGCGGTGTACAAAAAAAAAATCGTCATTAGACATCGAGACTATCGCCATAGAGGACGTACGGAAAATCAAGCGCTGACATTATTTACAAGCTCTTATCCCGAGAGCCAGCAGGTGGAATCCTTCCAACTAATCTGTACTTGTATATCTTTAAATGAGTTATAGTCTTGTAATTATTGTACGTGTGGTGCTGTTTACATGAGAGTTATAAACCATAGATGGCTTAAAACTTAATATTAAATCCAGCTGTATAACTTTGGTTACGGCTGTTTAAAACACGGAGAGAAGATAGTTGCACCATTAATGTAAGTCTCTCAATAAACCGGTGATTTACAGTTTAGAAATCAATGTTATTATCTTTAAATGAGTTATATCTTGTGTATTAATTATATGTACGTGTGGAGTGTGTGTTAAAAACAATGTGAGCGTAAAATAAACCTATGTGTTCTTAAACTTGTGTGTTCTTCAGCCGGACCACATCCAGATCCAGCTGCAGCCAACAAACGGGTAACATTACAACCGTACAAACGACCGGCGTTGCTGCCTCAGAGACTTCGTTTACAGTTTATCACACCTGAAGAAGATACAGTTAGCACCATCCCTATGCATAAATTGGCCTGCACAGACTCTCATCTCTTGTGATGGAATATATTTGCTATTCCGCGTTTACCTGAGTAACTTTTATTTACAGCTTAGAAATGCAATCCTTCCATAAATGTATAATTAAATGCTTTAAATGAATTAAATATTGTCTATCTTTAATTGTATGTATTATGTGGAGTTTAAAATAATCTATGTGTATAAAAACATTATGTGTATATAATTCTATGTGTATTTTATATACGTATAATTTAATTTATATGTTCTTAAACTTTCGTCTCAGCCTGACCACATCCAGATCCAGTTCAGAAACAAATGGCCCATTACAAGTTGTCTCAGGGAGGAGATATCAGAATAATTAACAAAAAATTTGTTAATGTGTTGTTATTTGTAACAAAAGTTGTTAATGTGTTATTGTTTTGTAACAAAAGTTCTTGTTCTTTTTCTACATGGGTTAACAACTTTTCAAAGTTAAAATAAAATCACATTCCTGGCAATTAGCATTTTATCAAAATATTTGCTCATCTGTCAACTTTTGTCCTTGATACTGCACCGTTTAATTAAATCGGATCTAAAAGTAGGGCAAAAATTTTATGGTCGACATGCAAACAATCATGAAACTAAAAATGTTTAAATTTAATAGCTCTCAGGATTTTTTTCAGAAATTCATGATATTTTTATCATTTTGTTTATGATATTACAATTTTTGTGGTCAACATTGTGCAAAAACAAAAACATAACAAATCATTAAAATTCTAAATATTCCCAATTGGTCGTCCATTTCCATTTTCTAAAAGTCATGATTAATTGCTATGGATGAATGTAAATACAACACACAAATTAGAACCTCTAAGAGTTGGTGTTGTAGGGAATCTCTCAGCAACCGTTGTGAAATCAGCAATCTCGTTAGACATGTAAATTAGATGGCCTCAAAACTATATATACAGAAATGCTACCGTCAATTCTACATAGACGGATATATAAAATGCATTGTAAATTTAATAATCCAAAGCTGCACAGCTACAGGTAATACATATACATATATTTGTAAACTATTGATGCTAACTGATAACTTAAACTTTGCTGTCGAGTAGTCTTATGCTTTTGTTGCAATATTTCTAATATTGGCAATCAGCCTGAATAAATGTCAGAATTTCTTTACTTAATAATAATTTTCATCTTTCACTGTGATTCATTTAACTCCATACTTAATTAAAGAAAAATAATTAATAATTTATTTAAGAAAATGCCTTACTTATTAAATTAATCTCAAATATTTTCTAAGCTTGGAATTCTCTTTTGGATTGTAAAATCTATTCATACGGTACAAAAAACTATGATAAAAAAATCAAAAGTTTAAATTAATTTTTTTAAATAATACAAATTTAGGTAAATCTGAGTAAAATACGATAAAATTGTTGTATATGTATATGTATTTTAATATACAGATACATAAAATAAATTGTATAAGTATATATATTTTAATATGTATACATAAAATTATTATATACTATTCTGCCCAAAAAGTAAAACTAATTTTCAATTTAAATTTACCTGGTATATGGAATTTATGATTTTTCTTTTTTTAGGCTGTTGGCACTGTCCTTGACATCTGTGTGAAATTTCAGGTCAAACTGCTCATTACTGTTTGAGTTACGCTTGGCTTTGGGAGACCACAAACCAAACAAACAACGTCCAATGTGGGCCATGTTTTCTAGATGATACATTATATATATTGAAACTTTTGTATTCTTGGCATTCATATTACATCAAAGATTAATTATATCCAAACAGTTTTCATGATGGAAGAAATAATTTTTATAATTTTTTTTACGTGAAATACATAAAGATATATTCACGAAAAATAATTCCGCCTTTTACATCAAAAAGAGTGTATCTCAAAAAAAATTTATAAAATATTTTACAAGGAAAAATATAATTTTTATCTTAAAAAAATGTTATTGGACTATCGTATGTAAAAATGAATATTGAATTGGACAAATCGTATGTAAAAATGTAGAGAAAGTAGCCAAACCAAATCAACAAAAAGTGTGCCATATATTTTTAGATGAGACTTTATGGCTATTGAATTTTTTGTACTATTTGGCTAAGAAGAAAAAAATTAAATACTACATAAAAATTAATTTTTGTCCAATACTGTTTTATCGGAAGAAATATTCATTAATTTAAATGTACGTGAAATAAATAAAATGATATATATTCAAGAAAAATTATTACATCTTTTTACATTAAAAGGGTGCACATCAAAAAAATTTATAATAATTTTTGGCAGGAAAAAATATTTTTAATTAACATTAAACTAAAAAATTATACGAGTTTTAAGAATCGTATTGGCGAAAATTTCTATTAAAATTATTAATTCCACACATTGCAACTTGCAAAAAGAAACATGAAAATCATTCTTCAAGAAACATGTCGAATTTTGAGAAAGAGAAACATAAAAATATCTAGTTCCAAAAAACCCACATTCAAATGCAACCCATTCGAAAACTTAAAGCAAACTAGCAAATGATGAAAACATTTTTGTGTATTAAAAACCAAAAACTTAAAAGGAGAAAAAAAAAAGAAAAACAAAGAAAATATTCAATTATCAGTATTCTTCTTGGAACAATTCACAAAGCTCGCTTCATATAAAGAGTTTTCATCTACGGACACGCATCCTAACTGTGTAGAAGTTCAGAAAAATAAACTGGAAAAAAAAAAAACAACACCAAGCAATTTGCAAAACTTATAATAAACTTCAAATAAAGCAAATTCGACGTGAACTTCTGCTTTCAAGTCAGCTCAGTTAGAAAATTGAGAAAACCTTTTTTTTTTTTTTGTTCATTTTAATTTCAAATTACAATCTTTCAGCCATGGAATATGCTCGTTTCTCTGCTGCATTCGGGATTTCAACTATTTACATTTTGCTCAGTTCTTTGTTTCATCGAATGCATTTTTCACGATGATTTAAACTATAGCATTGTGAAAGATCAGACTATAATTATTTTCAAATTGAAACTATGTATTTTCTAATATTTGCCTAACGTTGGATTTCTGTAGAATTCGTCTGTAACACATTTAACAATTCACGTAATTATAATTTAATTGGCGTCTGTTTTCTACTTTTTATGTAAAATTATTCTTTTTTTAATTTTGCTTCCAAATCAAAACAATTAAAAAGATATGCTATTGCTATTCATATAACTATTTTTTAGAGTCTTTTTTTTTTTTTTTTCATTTTTTTTTGTATGTGTAAAGTAAAAAGGAAACAGTCCTACTATATTAATAACTCAAAAAAAAAAAAAAAAAAAATATAACATAGACATGAAATACTTAGTTCTTAGCCTATTTTACATTTAAATGGAATAATAATATTATAATAATATAACTAACTAGTATTTTAATATTAAAAAATTTGTAATTAATTTTGTTTATTATTATGTTTGAAAATTATTTTTTTCTCTAATAATATTAAGAGTGAAATCAATTTTTTAAATTTATTAGAATGTTTCAAATTATATAATGGATGATTAAAACATTGTAGGTCTGTCGTAAAAAGCTGCCTAAAATATAATTTTTTAATAGAACATTAAAAAGTATATTTTTAACCTATGTTTTATTTAAATGCAATATAAGATTAAGTTTCTGAAATCAAAATATTATCAGATATCTTCAGAAATAGACATTATTTTTCATTTTAAAAACAAACAAAGAGTGCGGAAAGTGAAAAATCAATAAAAACTCATCACTTTCACAGATACAAAAAAAAAAGAAATTAAACAACTTTTGATTTGAATAAAAAGAAAATGTAAATATCTTATTTTCGAAGACAAAAGAAGAATGAAAAAAAAGTTCCTACATCAGACATAAAAGAATCCAAAATTGCCTTTTACCTACCTAATTAAAATGAAAGAATGATAATAAAGACGTCTAAATGTAGGGTGAAGTTTTGGGTACGGAAATAAATTTTTTTCCGGTTGGCGGATTTAAAACTACCTCGGATTCAGTATAATTGCCTCTCTTCTCAGTATTCTCCAATTATTTTCTGAAAAACTTAAGAAATATAACAATTGCTTTTTTTTTTCTAAAAAAATAATTTTAATGTATTGTTGGTTTACATTTAGCTCTCTTGATGAAACGGATGTTCTTCAATTTACCATTTTAATTCAATAGATACAGTATTTAAAAAAATAAAATATTTTCCTCCGTTTGAGGCATGTTACAAAGAATTATTAACAATCCTTTGTAGCATCTTCCTTTAAAATATATATATTCTAAGAAGAAATTTAATTATCACTTTATTTCGAGTTTATAAGTACACAAAACAAATGCTTTATTTAATTGTTTGATGCTGAATTCTAATTAAGTTTTCAGAAATTTTGAAAATAATTTTTTAATGTATGTATTTTATCATACAATATTAAATTAATTTTCTTATATTCAATATATATCGGACTGACTAACAACATAAATAAATATTCACTGTACTCTTGTCGGTTCGAGCGGCCCCACGTTAGGCAGATACTGGCCTCTAAAATTGGGCACCAAATTTTAATATGCAGATTGGGCAATACTATTTTAACTGGATATAGATGGGTTTAAATACTGACTTACAGGTTGACACGCGCACAAACACCACACAAATACAATATTTAACTCATATAAAGACATGCAATTATAGATTCGTGAAAGGATTCCACATCTGAACAGAATACTCGATACTCAGGTATGTACGGGATGCGCGAAATATGCTTCCTCTCTAGGTCAGAGTCTGTAGACCTACTCCTTCGCAGGATTATATTAAATATATTTCCTCTCCTGATGAGAGACTGTAAACTAAACGCTTCTCCGGGAACACAGGTTGTGTTGCACTTCCTCTCGGAGAGTCTCGATACCTACTGGAAAATTTCTCTTGAACCCTACAGGGGGCACTCTCACCATTGCGTAGAAGGAACCATTTTTACAACACAACATTAAATATTAAGAACATTCATAAATATTCTTAAGACATAATCATCATAATTTCAAGATATCAATAATTTTTATTAAATTAAAAATATTATTAAAGACGTTTTTAATGAATATTTTAGAATAAATTAATTTAAATAATTACATTTACAAAACACAACTTTCTATTACATCTATCACAAGTATTTTTTTTCTTTTTACAAATAGAAAAAAAAAAAAAAAACCTTGTAAAAAATTTAAAAATCATAATCACTTAATCTCTTTCAATTCACTTTAATATTTTTGTTCTTTAATATTTTAAAAACAGACTTTTAAAAATCAAATATATGTCAGAGATTTCAGTCTTTGTATTAAGGTAAAAAAATGTGCAGTAAAAAATTTTTTTAATCATAAATATTTATTAATGTTTAAAATACGTATTCAGAATAGTTAATATTATCTTTTTGACCCTTCTATAAAATATATCAAGTCTATAAATTTCGACTTTCAAGTAAAAAATTAGAATTTATAATGAGTGACTGATTATGATTTCGTAATTTGAATATTGATTAAAAACAATAAAAAAGGTTCTTTATTTACTAACTTTAAAAAAAAATAATTGAGTCCTTAAAGAATTTAAAAAAAAAAATTGATATTCTGCAGTCTTTATTACTATAAGTTACACTAATTGAAAAAAAAAATATCAGTTTAATTCATTTTTGAGAAAAATAACTTAGAGGAAAAAAGGTTAAATTAAAGAAAATAGTTTAGTTTTTTTTTTTTAAATAGTTTTCATATCTGAGAAAATACAAATACCTTTAAAAGGAAGATGTAAACTTCTTAAGTAATTCTTGATATCTTATCTTTTTAAAACAATGATTACATCTTTTCTTTTTTAATTGTCAAGGGTCACCTCTCGCCACTTTGATGTTGCTGTGGAATTAATTATGCAATTTTTATCCTTCAAATTTTTGTTGTAGCAAAAAGCAGAAAAATCACCTTTCTCCCAATTAATTATACGAGTTTTTTTTATACAATTTAAGAGATAGAGTAGAGTATTTTTCTTAATCTCTCGAGGAATATAAATAAATATAATCAAATGCACTTTTTCAAGTATTTTCATTTTTGTGAAGTAGTGATTTAATAAATTTAAGACCAAAGAAATTAAGTTCAAAATTTTAATTATAAATTTATACGTATACCAAATAAAAAGAAAAAAAAAGAAAAGAAATGAGGTTGACTGAAGCTACAAATTCGGCAAGTATGCGCCACAAGGTTGGGCGAAAGATTGTGATGTGCAAATAAGGCAGCGCCACATTGGGCACCAGGTTGTAGAGTGTAAATACGGGTATCTCTACATTGGACGCCAAACTGTAGTGTGTAGGTTGGGAAATCCGTTTATAACTGGGTGTGGTTGGGTTGAGATACCTGAAGCATAGGTTGGACAGTTCACAGCTTCATTTAAACATGCGCAAACACCAAACACATATAATATTTAACGCATTTAAAGACATATAATTATAGATTCTTGGAAAGATTCGACTTCTAAACCAAAAACCCGATACTCAGGTGTACGCGCGAAATATACTTCCTCTCCGGGTGAGAATCTATAGAGCAAACCGCTACGCAGAATTGTATTAAATACATTTCCTCACGGACGAGAAACTGTAAATTAAACTTTTCTCAGCGGACGAGCAGATAGTACTGTACTTAGTCTCGGCGGAGTGTCTCAAGGCCTACTGGTCATTTCTTCTGAATGCTATAGGGGGAGCTCTGATCAATACATGGGAGGAAGCATGGTTACAACACAACAGTAAATATTAACAGCATTAATAAATATCCTAAATAAATAAACATCATAAATTGAATTTATCAATAATATTTATTAAATTAAAAATATCATTAAAGACTTTTTTTTTTTATAAATATTTTGGGAATAACATAGTTTAAATAATTACATTTTACAAGGTAAATCTTATTATTGCCTCTATTCTAAAATATCTTTTTTTTTTTTTACAAAAAAATTAATAAAATTTAAAACCATAATCATTTAATCTCTTTTGATACGCATTAATCTTTTTGGTCATTAATATTTTAAAAACAGATTTTACAGAAAATCAAATGTATGTCAGAAATTTCAGTGCTTGTATTAATGTGATTTAATGCATTGCAATTTTTAATCATAAATATTCAAAAAATGTTTAAAATATGTATTCAGTATAGTTAATATTACTTTTTTGACCATTTATAAAATATATCAAGTCTATAAAATTCGACTTTCAAATAGAAAATTAGAATTCATAATGAGTGACTGATTATGTTTACGTAATTTTGAATATTGTTTAAGGAACATAAAAAGTTTCTTCATTTACTCCTTAAAAAAAATAAAAAAAAAAGATTTGAAAAAAAAAAAACTGATGTTCTATAATCTTTTAACTATAAGTTATACAAATTTAAAAATATATGTATTAGATTAATTCCTTTCTGAAAGAAATAACTTGAAAGGTTAAAAAAGGTTAAATTAAAGAAAACCAGTTTAGTACTTCTTTTTTAAAATAGTTTTCATTATCTGAAAAATACAAATGCCTTTAAAAGGAAGATGCAAACTGCTTAAGTAATTCTTGATATCTTATCTTTCTAAAACAATGATTACATCTTTTCTTTTAATTGTCAAGGGTCACCTCTCTTCACTTTGATGTTGCTGTGTAATTCATTACGCAATTTTTATCCTTCAAATTTTTGTCGTAGCAAAAGCAGAAAAATCACCTTTCTTCCAATTAATTATACGAGTTTTTTTTTATACAAATTTACTTTTGTTGAAGATAAAATAGAGTATTTTTTTAATCTCTCGAGGAATATAAATAAATATAATTAAATGTTATTTCAAGTATTTTCATTTTTTTTATGAAGTAGTGATTTAATAAAAAAAAAAACCAAAGAAACTAACTATAACGATTTTTTAATTATAAATTTATAGCTGTACCAACCAAAAAAAAAAATAACTTAATAATTTATATAAATATGTAAATCAGCAACTATAATTATAAATTTTAAATATCTTTAAAATTGCAATTAAAACATAAAATTTTAGCTGGACTCAAATTTTTTAAATTTTAAATAAAATTTATTATTGTTGCTGTTTTAAATAACTATAATAAGGTTTTAAATAAATATGTAAATCAGAACTTTTATTATATTATAAATCTTTACAATATCTTTTAAAATTGCAAAATTAATGGATACATAAATGTAAAAAAGGGACTCAAATTGAAGTATGATTAAGTTTTTAAATAATAATTTATTATTGTTGTTGTTTTAACGTTGATGTACGTACAAATAAATGAGTAGGAAAGGAAAAAATCGTTATTTATTAATTTTTTTCGAAAATTTAATTTTATTGAGACTCGAGCAACAACAAAGATCCTCAATGGAGTCAACTGGAATCTTGTAAACGAAAACACAGAGTAAGAATGAAATAGAATAGTATGTATTGAGTTTGTCAGCCAGATGACTTGAAACTCATCATATGAGAAGTATCAGTTGTGTCAATTTGCCTGGCTTTTATGAGAAATAATTTTTGAAAGTATGATCTTTTTTTTGTCATCGATGCTTCCAACTATGCATCCCGTACAAAAAAAAAAAAATGTATGCTCTATAAGATGTACTCCCATTCACAATTTGCCCCATAACCGTTGAATCAGTTTGTAACATTTTATTTAAATCTACTTTATTCATCTTTTAATATATATTTTACATTCAAATCTTTTAAAATGTTTGTTTTTACTTATTTGTTCTTCAAAAGAAGACTACATATTATTTTAGAAAATTCTTCAGCAATATAATAAACAAATTTCTTTAAAAACCCATAATACCCATCCTCCAAAAACTAAGATTAAGACAAGACATATAATGTTTTGCAGAAATTAATTCTCTCTTCCAAGATTCAAATAAAATTGAATGGCGAAGGAAATAAGAACATTTTTAAAAACTGTTCATAATAAGGTATGCTTTTACGAAACGAGACAAGATGGGGTATAAGTTATAAATTGATAAATAAAAGTATAAAAATGAATGCCTATAAGAAATATTATTTAATTTAAATTCCTTGCAAAAGGCTAAATCAATAATTAATTAAATTGGCAATCAAGACTTTCATCTATCTAGGCAGCATTAAGATTTTAGTTAATAAATAAAGAATTTAATTGTTTTAAATTGATGTTTTCTTGTGAAGACAGCACTCTCATAAAAAATGGATATGTTTTATGGGCCGTTAAAGATAAGTATTAAAATAACTAATGGGTGAAATATTATATAATAAAATTGTGTTCTGAAGGCTAAATAAATAGTTAACTGTTATCGGTAAATTGTTTTAAATTTTCTCTATTGCGAGTTTGCTGTTTACCGATAAATTCTCAAACAAGGTACAGTTAATTGCTTTAATTTCCATGAATTTTGTAAGATAACTATAAATACTTTCACACCGGTTTTCTTCCCCATAAATATATTAAAACGTTATTGTTTTTAATGCCTTATGCATTAATTACACGCACTAAATGAATCATATAAATCATAATTTACACACCAATTATGTAATTTCTATTTATTAGACTGTATTAGTTTTGTTTTTAAGCCACTTTTCTAATGTAGTTATATTTATACCTTTTATAGACAGGACTACATCGATACAGTGGGTAAGGAATTAGATTTTCATTCTAGAAGATGCGGTTTAAAGTCATCAAGCAATTGAAACCAAATCTTTCGTGTCTAAACCATGAACGGAAGGAAAAATCTGTAATTCAGAAAATCCGTCCATTTGTGATTGAACTATGGATAGAGGGTCGTTACGAACTCCCAGATTAGGGTTTTCCTTCGATTTTTAGTGGTGAACGATAAGTTTATTGTAATATTCCGCTTGTTCTGTTTACCCCTGAATTTAAAATTTTTCTGCTTGCGCGTTTCGCTTTTTTAATTGGATGAATGGTAGGTACGAACTTCCCGATATATAAATACTCCCGGAATGCCTTCTGCAACATTCTATACGTTTCAGCAAACAAAATTGAATGCAAGTTCTTTGCTCAGTTAATTCAGACATTTCAAAAATCGCCGGAATCAGTTTTAGCGTCTCACAAAGCCAAACGTAACTCAAACACTAACGAATATTTTGACGTCAAATTTCACAAACATGTCAAGGACAGTGCCAGCAACCTAAAAAGAAAAAAACATTGAAATTCCATGAATTCCAGGAATTTTTAAATTGATCTCACTTTTTTGAAAAAGTAGTAGATTCAAAGGTAGTCTGTGAACCAGAGTTATTGAAACAGCAATAGTTATCATGTTATTTATCCAGCAATAGATTGAATTCAAAAATAATTAACAATCCATTCAGATATATAAATCACCATAGTGAATAACGGAAAATCACAACTTGAAAAAGCAGATAATAGCAAGGCTGCAGAAAATAACAAAAAAAAAAAAGATAAATAGCAGAAAATAAAAAAGGTAATACTTTTAAAAAATAAAAACCTCCAGAATAAGATTCTTCGCTTTCCATATTTCATCACCACCTAACAGAATACGGAACACCCTTCCCCAATACCCAAGACAAATGATTATTATTCAAAACAAAGAATCCCCGCCCGCCTACACATGTCTCATTTGGTTTTCCTGCAAGGAAAGAAAACCATACCTAAGCCAAGAAGAGCTCTCTGTGTTAACAATTTTCCAGTCGTGAAGATCACGCCAAGATTTTTTCTGCCAGAAATCCCGTGGCAAGTCTCGATCAATCATCTTGCCTACCTCTTCCGTCGACGCCAGTATCATTTCCTTCTCGAAGCCAACTTCCCCCGACTTGGCGAAAGGAAGTTGTAGGAGATGACAAGTCTCTGCGCGAGAAGTTGAACTTCTGCGACGCGGATTCCGTTAGATCTCGAACGGGTTCTTGGTGACAGATGGTTTTATGGGGCTGTTGCAATTCCTGGAAGCTGATTGGACACTTTCCGCTCGCGACATTCCGATCTTTGAACCTTCGTCTATTCTGTATCCTCTTAATGACTTTTCGGTGACCATTTGTCATGCCAAGAATTCATTCGAAGTAACGAGCCTTGGCCGAAGCAACATTTAACTATAATATACGTATAAATATATGTATATATTATTTATTCATTACATATCTATCTATCTACCTATATACATATATACACGTATGTCTAGGTAAATGTGTGCGTGTTATTTAAATTAGTTTTACAAGACTTAATTCAGTTATTTAAATATTAAAATTAATAGTGAGTTACTAGTAAATTCATATTCAATAGTTGTTTGTTTTCGAAAAATTAATGATCAAAGTAAATAAAACGGGATTAATTTTTAAAAATAAAGTTACAGGTTCTATGATTTTTATTTACAATAAAATTAACTTTGAATTAAGTCTAAAACATTAAACCCAAAATAATTTTAAATTAATTAGTTATATAAGTATATTATTTTATTTTATTTACTAGTTTTCATAACAAAATTTGTTTATTCATTTCCATTTCGTTAAGAAATTTTCTCAACAATCGGATTTATATAAAGTATTGCTTCTTCCTCGTCTTCATTGACGCAACAGGCCCATGGTGGGCCATGGTCGTCTACCTACTGGTAGTTTTCTAGACAGAAGATTTTTTTTTTTACGGTGTAGATTTGTCAATCTTCCGTCCAATACTCTGCAGTCATATTAGACAGAAATATATGGTTTAAAGTAGATTCTGAACCACTACAGACATCCATGGCCCTCCACCGCCGGCACTTTGAATTCGAAACCTGTGGCATTGAATTCCAGTCGATATAACTAAACTTATAAAAAAATAAATATAATATAATATTTCCATGACATTCTGTTGAAAAACTCAGAATATCTACGAAAAATTCATATCATTTAAAAATGATTTTACAGTTCTGATATTCAATTTAACTTCGTGTGTCTGAACTGTTTGTAAAAAGGTGTTTTCATGAAATAATAATAATAAAAAAGTGGGAAAAACAATTTTTAAAAATGTACGTTTGTTTAAATTCATTTCCAAAACTCGTTTGTTGATTTCGATTAACGTGAAAGTCTCATCGTTTTTCATTAATGTAAAAAAAAGAAATTAATTTAAATTCTTTGCAACCTGTTTTGAACTTTTTAAATAATTCATAGCGATTATAAGGTTAAAAGTCAGGTTAAAAGTTAAATTTTGATTTAAAAGTTTCCAGTCACGCCACTTAAGTAAGCAGGAACAAAAGAGAAAACTAAAATTAAAAACAGTAGCGAGGATTTTTAATGGATATCGAGAGTGTTTTCTGGTGTTATTCTTCTTCTCGTAACTTGAAAGGGAGAAAAAAATTAGTTCAGTGTTAAATAACAAGAAAAACAATACCGGATTCTGTTTTCCACCGAATATTCTCATCTGTCCGAACACGTAAAAGCTGAAGCAGCCAGATAAAAACTAACGAAATATATGAGCGTGCAGAAAGTATGAGATTGAACATCTGGTTCGTATATATTTTAGTTAGTTTTGGCATTCAAAACGTAGTGAGTGGCAAACGAGTTGTGGAAAAACAATACACTCTTTTTGAGATAATAAGCTGCATAAGTCAGAAGAAATTTAATGAGCTCCACTTCAAGAAAAATTACTTTTGGTCCTCTCCGGGTTTATTTCAATCCAAGAGTTAAAGGTTTAAATAAACATGGTTATCTAACGTTGATACAAAAAGTAATTGTTTGAGGTTTTAGTTTTCCAAAAGGTTTATCAATAGCATTTTTTGGATTTTGGTCATTAAGAGTTGCTTATTTTACCAATCGACATATTCATTGTTTAACATCATTAAAAATGTTCATAGTTTTATCATCACTAGAATAGTTTTATCTTTTTTATCAACATTAGATCAGTTTTATCGTTTTTTACCATTTGATCAGTTTTAGTTTTTTACCATCACTTGATCAGTTTTATCGTTTAATCAAAATTAAATCAGTTTTTGAATTTAGATCATTAAGAGTTCTTTATTTTATCAACAGACAGATTCGTCATTAATGTTTACCATCCTTAAATTTTATCATAATTTAAACATCACTAGATTAATTTGATCTATCAATATTAATTCAGTTTTTATCGTTTTATCAACATTAGATCAGTTTTTAAATTTAGTTAATTTAAAGTTCCTTATTTTATCACTAGATAGATTCATTATTAAGTTTTACCATCTTTAGATTTAATCATATTTTTATCATAGCTAAATCAGTTTTATCGTTTTATCAACATTAGATTAGTTTTATCGCTTTTACCATCACTTGATCAGATTTATAGTTTAATCAACATTAGATCAGTTTTATCGTTTTGCCATCACTTGATCAGTTTTATCTTTTAATCAACATTAGATCAGTTATTGAATTTAATTAATTAAGAGTTCTTTATTTTATCAATAGACAGATTAATCATTAAAGTTTACCATCCTTAGATTCTATCATTACTAGTTTAGTTTTGTCTTTTCATCAAAATTAATTCAGTTTCCTAGTTTAATCAACATTAGATCAGTTTTTGAATTTAGATCATTAAGAGTTTTTATTTTATCAATATATATATTCATTATTAAGGTTTACCATTCTTAGAATTTATCATAATTTTATCATCACTAGATCACTTTATTGTTTTATCAGCATTAGATGTTTTATCAACATTAGATCAATTTTATCGTTTTATCAACATTAGATCAGTTTTATCGTTATTATTAAATTTAGATCAGTTTTATCCTTTTATCACTATTTGATGAATTGTATCATTTTATCATTAATGGATCAGATTGCCATCATTAAAGATTTCTTATTTTATCAAAAGATTAATAAACTACACATATATTTAAATAATAAATAATTAAATTTCTTCTTCGAAAACTCATTTTCTTTTAAGTCCTTGATGATTTTTTTGTTAATTAATTTGATTTGATTTGCTTATATGCTATATATATATATATATATATATATATATATACATTACTCTATCACATAAAGTATTCAATTATGAATATGAGTATCTTTTATGTGTCTTTTTTAAGATACTGAATCTATTAAGTAATAATTCATGCTTATTTAATAATTCAATTAATTCATTTTTGAAATAAATTTAATCTATACCAGAATATCTGGTTTTTACTATCATTGATGGGAAATTTGTTAATTAGTTCTTAGACCAAATGTTTGAGAATTTATTGAAAATTAAAATGCTTGCGATTAATTTAATTGAATCAAGACGAGGTAAACTTATAAAAATAAATTATAGTAATTCATACTTACTTAATTAATTTTTATCAGTTCTTAATTATAATTTTTTTTTTTTTTATATTTTCAGCTTGCCAAATAGTTGTATTTCGTAAATGCTTATTAAATTCTTGTTTTCTTTTTAATAAAATAAAGTCTTAATCTCTTCTTAAAATAAATTCTTGTTTCTACATTTTTGTTTTTCAACCGTCTTTAAACTTTGCAAAAAGTGGTTATAAAAGAGTTTATTTAAATATTGTTGTTTTGAAACACTATCTTAATATGCCAATTTCAGTTCTTTGATTCACAGTTAATAATATTTACACAGATCTTTTGTTAGAAATTTATTTTTGTTGTTCTTTTTATGTAAGGTTGTCATGCTGTTTGCATATTATTTAAGCATTTATTAAATATATCGATATATTAATTTTCAAGAAAAGAATGAAATTTTAAGGTTTCCTAACTTATTTAAGATTATAATAAATAAATTATATATAGTCCAGAATTCAAATTTGGGTCGTCTATCTGAACCAAATTGCTATATTATAATTTTTTTTTTTTTCTTAATGGTCTTATAAATACACTACTTTCCATTAAAACTGCCATACCAAGAAGGCGACATGTTACAGAGGGAAATTTAAACGACAGAAAGAAGGTGCTGTGATATGCAAATGATTAGGTTTGCAGCGCATTCAGACAAAGCAGGCATCGGTAGCGGCACCTACAATGTGTTTAAATGAGGAAATTGTTCAGGTGGTTTCTCATACACAAATTGCATTTGAATGTTGTTGCCTGGTGAAAGGTTGTTATGATTCTTCGGGTAAGAAGCAGAAATGCATACCGGCACGTTTCTGACTTTGATAAAGGTCGAATTGCGGCATACCGGGAACGCAGTTTATCGTATCGCAGTATTGCTGCTCGCGTCGGTCGAGATCCAATGACTGTTAGCAGAATACGGAATTGATTTATACGGAAGCCATTGTGGATCTCAAAGGCCCCTATCACTAGCAGCCGAGAAGACAGACATGTTACCCACGTTTGCAGCAGCATGGACTCTTAGCTCGGAGACCAGGACTCGGAGACTCGGAACTGCGGCTACCTCTGACGATGCATCGCATACAGGAGTGTCTTCAATTGTCTAATACGTCATTTTTTCAGATGAATCCAGGTTTTGTTTACGGCATCAAAATGGTCGCATCCGTGTTTGGTTTCATTATTGTGAACCCAAATCCGCAGCGTGCATTCGTAATCGTAATACTGCCCTATCAACCCGTGAAGGTATGGGGTGCTATTGGATACATGTGTCTGTCACCTCTTGTTCGCATTGACAGCACTTTGAACAGTGCACGGTGCATTTCTGGTGTGTTTCGACTCGTGGCTCTACCCTTTATTCGAGCCCCGCGAAATCGTACGTTTCAGCAGGATAATGCCCGACCTTATGCTGCCGGTATTGTACAGATCTTTCTTGATACATAAAATATTCGGTTGCTGCCCTGGCCTGAACGTTCACCAGATCTCTCGCCACTAGTAAACGTCTGGTTGCCGAGCGACTGCCTCATCACCATACGCCTGTCACTACTCTTGATGACTACCTGTGGCATCGTGTTGAAGCTGCGTGGACATCTGCATTTGTTCATGCCATCCAATCTCTGTTTGACTCAATGCCCAGGCGTATAAGTGCTGTTATTACTGCCAGTGGTGGTTGTTCTGGCTACTGATTTCTCAGAATCTATGCACCCAAATTACTTGAAAGTTTAATTACTTGCTTATCTCCTAATATAACATATTTTTCCAATAAATATCAGTTTGTTATATGCATTTCTTCCTGGTGAAGTAATTTTAATGGCCGGTAGTGTACTTGTACATAATTTTTTTTTTTTAATTTTTAATTTTTTATTTTTCTTAAATTAAAATTACAGATCACAACTAAATTAATACACATGTGAAAATATGTGTATTGCTTTATACCAAACAGAATTATTATTTTCTTTTGATTTATTTTTTTTCACAATTTATATATTTAAAAGTTTAAGTTTTAAAGTTTTTTTCAATTTCAAAATTAAACAATGTGACAGATAGTTCTTATACATTAATTGCAAAAGTCAAAATAATCATACTTTTTCTTTTTAGTTTTAAATTGTGAAGGAAAATATGATGTTTTTAGGGTAATAAATGACAATGCGTTTTGTATAACCAGTCTAGAGTACCAGTTTTTAACTAGACGGGTTTTAGTGTTTTGTAATCTTAAAGGAGAAAAAAAAATGTCATCACTCTTATTAAAAATCTATGTAAATCCAGTATTTCTCTTTATACAATAAACTTGAGTATTAATAATTATATTCATGCTTACTAATAAGCGGAATATTTTCTTTAATATAATTAATTAATATGAGATAAATACTAATATTCACATGAACTATTTTTATTTATAAAATAATTTATTTTATAAGGTATGTCATAATGTTCCTATTTTGATTATTGCTTTTTATACAACTGAATGACATTTATTTTATTTATGCATTAAATATATTATTATGCGGTGAATGAAGTTTTGTGATTCTTATCTTAGTAACTAAAAAGACAAAGGAATAAAATAATCTAAAACCTCTTTAGAAGTATAATTATTTAATTGATTTATCAAATGATGATAGACTTTTCTTCTAGATAGACTTTAAATGCTTAAATCTTTCAAACTTGCTTAGAAATCATAAACCTTAATTAAATTTTATAAAAATAGCATATAAAAATATATAAATATTTCATATTTCTGTACACAATTATATGTTTATTTATTTTTCAGAAGTATTTAGAAGTTATATTTTCGCTTGAATAACTTACTATTATTTTTTTTTAAATGGAAATGTATTTTTTTAATATTATTAAAAAATAATAATTGTTTTCTATATTTTCTTTAGAAGATTTATTTAATTACTATAAACCAAAATGAATATATTTGATTTTTGCTTTTAAATTACAAAACCGTAAAATATACTTTTTTTTTTAGAAACTAAGAAACAAAAGATTAATTATAATCCCTGTAATTTTTCCTTTATGCGTTGTTCAAAAACAGGAATTTATTAACAGAGAATTTAATATCTTTTTTATTAGCGCATGTTATTTTCAAACTTTTTGTTGAGATTCATTTTTTGTTTTAATCAACAATTTACTTTTTTTTCCAAAATGAAATGCTTAAACCCGGTTTTTTTATAAGTGAAATTATTTTGGAAAACATAAAAATATTTGAAAACAACGATACTTTTACATAAAAGCTACTTTGTTATATTTTTATAAGTTTTTAAATTTTTAACATATGCATCGGTAATTTTCAGAAGAAAAAATGATGATGTTGATAAGAGAACCAACACTAGTAATAAAAATAAAAAATGATGCCCAGAAATACAGAGGTCATGTAATAGCAGTATGAGAAAACATTTTTAAACAATAAAAAACAAAATCATTCTCATAATGTTAATATTTTTAAAATATTTTTAATGTTAAAATCGTGAGCATTTTTTGTTACAGTTAATCCTTATAGTTTCAAATTATATCAAACATTTTTTTTTTTTTCTTCCTTCTAATGCAGCTGGCAAATAGACCGTGATCTTCCCCATAAGGGCTGCACCGATGTTACTCACTTTGCATTACCCAGGGGGCCCGTGTAACTTGACGGCAAGCCACGGACGCGGGGTAACAATGCCCCGCAGCGCTCTACGATCCTATTAGGACCGGGACCTACGGCTTAAAGTGGATTCCGAACCACTACAACACCCATAGGCAAAGCCGGGATTTGAACCCGATACCCTATGGTACCGATCGCCAGAGCGCTAGCCATTCGGCCATATATTTTTTTTAGAATTTGAAGTAAAAAATTATACTTAATATTAATTTTATTTCTTAGTGGGACACATAAAAATGTTTTCCAATTTATATAATTCTTTTTTATATGAATATAAAATTTTAACGAACTTTTACGAAAGAGAGCATATATCAACTAATGTTGGTAATATAATTAAAAAGTGATATATACTGAATAAATTTATTTTAATATAGGTCATTGAATTTAAATTAATGCCTAATGAACATAGCTGTCTGCATAAATCTTTGACGATATTCAAAATTTAGTAATATTAATTAGATTTACCATTTTGTAGTGAAAAAAGTTCAACTGAAGTTTTTTTTAAAATTGCCAAATACATGCTAGGTATTTATAACAAAGTTCTAAACATTTGTAGTTTTTATTATCATTAAGACATAAAGTCTTTTAGACCAAGGATGGCCAATCCAAATGATCTTGCGGGTCACTTTGGAAATGCATCAAAATTCCACTGGCAGCAAATAAAATTATATATCCCCTTATTAAATTTATACCCAATGAAGACATTTTTTGGAGTGAAAAATTGATTGAGTTATTATTTTTGTGTTTACTATTATTCTTACATGTAAAAACATAATAATATAATAGTAATGATACTAAACGCATACAGTAAAGAAATGTATAACACTCAAATGAAATGTATAAATCTAAACGAAATAAAAAATGAAGTCATTAAAATATATTTATTTTATTAGTGCGATGTTTGTTTTTCTAGTCTTCCTTTTAGCTTTTGCAAATCGATCTCAATTTGAATATTTGCACATCTTAATGAGTGATGCACGTTAGCACACGTTATGTTTCAGCTTGTTTTTGTGTTTGGTCAGTCTCATTTTTGAAAAAACGATTCGCAGGTGTAAGTTGAACCCAAAGCGCTGAAAACTTCAACTAATGTCTGGTTGGTTTTTGCTATCAACAATCAACGCGTATCTGGGTATGGGATATCTGGATCTATCATGGTCATGGACTTATGATAGAACATCTAATATTAGATGTTCCAAGATGCGCTCCCTCATAAATTCGTTGAATATAATTTAATTATTCTGCGAACTCGTAACTGTAAATTCATAAATAAAATAGGCAATACCCGCCATATATTCGCAAGAATATTATTTTGAAATGAAAGTTAAAAGTGTCTAAGTTTAGTCAGATTTTACACAAATCTGAATCTTATTTTAAGTTGTCTCAGATACAGAAATATCAGATCATTAACGAAAGTTGTAAATGGTATAATTTTCTATGAATAGAAATTTCATCAATTAGCATTTTATTTTTGCTCAAATGCCATCTTTGGTTTCTCCTGCTCTATTGTACTTTCATCTTGAAAACGACATGCATATCATAAAAAATGCATAAATTTATCAGCTGTCCAGGATTTTTTCAGGAATTCATGTTATTTTTTTATCACTTTGTTTTTATGCTTTTACAATTTTGTGGTCAACAATGTATTCTTAGTAGAAAAACATAATAAATCATTAAAATTCCAAATATTTCCAACTAGTTGTCCATTTCCATTTCTAACTTAAATCATTATTAATTACTATGGTTGAATGTAAATATAACACACGAGTTAAAATCTCGAAGAGTTGGTGTTGTAGGAAATCTGTCAGCATCCGTTGTGAAATCAGCAATCTTGTTAGACATGTAAATTAGATAGCCTCAAAACTTTATATACAGAAATACTACAGTCAAATCTACATAGACAGTTACATAAATGTATTGTAAATTTAATAGTCGCAACGCTACATAGCCAGAGGTAATACATAGGCATAGATTTGTAAGCTATTGATAACAACTGATAACTTAAACCTTGCCAAACATTGGTCCAGCAATATTTCTAATATTGGCCAATTAACCAGAATAAATGTAAAAAACTTTCTATTTTTTTAATCATAATTTTTCATGTTTGACTGTGATTCCATTAATTCCATACTTTGTTAATGAAAAATAATTAAAATTAAGTTAAGAAACGGATATATTTATTAAATTAGTTTCAAATCTTTCCTAAGTTTAGAATTCCCTATTGGATTATAAAGTTTATTCATATGGTATTAAAATAAAATAAATAATTTAAAAATGATAACTTTAAATTAAATTTTTTTAAATAATACAAATTTAGGCATTTCCAGGTAAAATACGATAAAATTGTGTATGTATATATATATTGTATATCTGTTTTTTCTATGTATGTTAAAAAGTATTAGTCTTTTAATGAATTACTATTTGTTGAATATTAAAATGAATGTATGAGTTTTTTTTTTCTTACATTTCATATATTATACTAAATACTATAACGATATTGGTAAATTTTGAAATTAATGCATTACATTTAAAATTTTTTGTAAATTTAACATAAAATTAATTTATAAATATAAATACAAATTCAATTACGCGTATTAAAATAATTTAATTAATTATTTAATTTATAATCAGGTAAAATACAATAAAATTGTTGTGTATGTGGATTGAAATTATTTTCCAATTAACTTTTAAACTGCATTTCTTTGTAAGTAAAATTACTTTATCATTTTTTATGTTATAATATTTGCTAAATATTTTAGTAATGCAGGAGTTTTAAAAAACTGTTTTCTTACATTTTATAAAAATTATTTTATAATTAAATACAATAATGTTAATCAAATTTTTTAATTAATGCAAGGTTCAATGTTTATTTAAATCGAGTTAATTTACTCAAAATATTAACGAATATATATTACATATTTACCAAGTACCTTTAAATCATCATTTATAAATTATATAAATAGCGTTTATCTAGAAATTTATAATCAGTCGAGACACATTTGAATTAGCATGCATATTGGAACCAACACTACTAGTGAAAGCATTAATTATAACATGAAAATGCCAAAAGCTACAAATTACAAAGACGTATACTTATCCAAGTACCTTTAAACTGCATTAAAGTTCTTTAGCAAAGTCATTACATAATTCAATAAAATGTAAATTATTGCACAAGTAAAATAAAATTTGAAAAATATTTTATGCTCTTGTAGTCTTCTCAAATAGAAAGAAAAATATGAAATTCATTCTGCTGTATAATGTTAACTTCGTCGTTTTAAATATTAAAAAATGTATGTTTATAAACCTTATATAGTTTTATGGGAGAAATGTAGACTTACCTCCAAGTAGTGCACCTTTTGGGCAATGTTCTATACGGCCAAGTGGTCTATAGTTTTTGGCATGAGCTCTTCCTATATCCTAACCGTCGTCTGGTTGACCTGCGTGTCTTGCAATGGAATGCTGGTGACTTGTCTCAATAAAAAAGAACTGATCTAATATACATCCACATCGCATTGGGATTTTTTGACGAACTAAACTGCATTCGTTGTGATTTGGAGAAACTGAGGAAGACACCTCATCTCTATCGTTGCTTGGCTCTTCACGGCGAATCCGAGACGCCGAGATACTGGGAAACTGGAGAGATACTGAGCAAGATACGCGAACAAGCTCTTCAGGCACGACTTCGGTCAACTTTGTTGAACTTCTTTTTTATGTATTTCCTTTTTTAAATTCCTTCCTATTAGCTCACACTCTTCCTATATATATTTTGTTCAAATTTTCAATTGTTCATAAATTACTTTTCATTCATCCACTCAAGTTCAAATACATTTTTTTGAACTTGCAGTGGATGACACTTGATGTCAATACAGTTTTTCAAATAATAATTCATTCATTAAATTTAATTCATTAATTTTATTTTTTTTTTTTAGATTTAAGTTGCATATATCTACCAATAGAGGGCGCCAGATAAACTTAAAAAAATGCATGAAAAATTATTTATAAAGGACTTCCTGCAATATAGAAAAAAAAAAAAGAAGGAATTGACTTTTTATATTACTTGTTTCTTTTGTATTTTCCCATTTTTGTATTGCCACATTGGATATTGTTACACATTGGATATAGTCCCATTGGAAATAAATATATATATATATACACACACATATATATATATATATATATATATATATATATATATATATATATATATATATATATATAACAATTTACAAAGTTCAGCAATATACAGAAATTTAATAAGAATTTAATATTAATCAAACCAAGTTTGTTAAATTAATTACGTTATTAAATTCAGAGCTAAATAAATATTTTCAGCAATTTAAAAGATTTTTTGTAAATACAACTTTTTTTATTATTATCTTTTGCATGTTATGTTATCATATGCATATTATATTATCTTTATGTATAAGTTATCATTTTGATATCAATAATTAATGTTTATTTGTAATAATTTCGCTGTTAAGATTAAACTTGAATATTTTACTATAAATACAAAATTTTATGAAAATTATATTTGTTATTACAAATTATTCACAATTTTATAAACTCAATTTGCAAATAAGTTTGTAAAGAAGTTTAGAATTATCTTCTTTATAAGTCAAGAATTTTACTATCGACCTGATTATCTTCTTTATAAGTAAATGTTTAAAGAGTGTTAAATTATGTTATACGTTATATGGCAAAAATATATGATCATAAATTGGTTTAAAAATTGTCTATTGCAAAAATTCATTTCATAAACTACAATTTTTACACCGCCATATTTTCTTGTAAAATTTATATTGTTCTTCCGATTATAAATAAAGAGATCGACTGGTTCTCAATAATCTTTTTAAATGTATGAGAAATGAAAATGATTATATTTGCACTGACTGCTTTAAAATGCTCCATATACAGTGTGATTATAATTAAAGTCCAACTTTCAAAATGCTGTAAAAAAAGAAACACTCGTTACGATGAGTTCAAATTTGAATTGGAGATACTCGAAGAAGGGGAAACGGTGCTGCATCAAAAAAGTTCCAAATTGTATTAACAGATGGCATTGTAAGCTACATAAAGAAAGTGAATTCGACTGTGAGTGATATTTAGAATCGAAATTAAAAACATATTTGGCATGAGTTGCACATTAAACCAATTGTAGTGCTTGATTGTTTCGGTTTTTTTTTGACGGAAAAAAAAATGACTTGTCACTGTGACACTGAGTGGAAAGCCCATCCCCACGGCAAGGTCCTAAAATCGGATGAGAAAAATTGGTGGAACTTTGTTTTGATGTCGCACCGTTTCCCCCTTCTTCAAGTATCTTCAGTTCAAATTTGATCTCATTGTGAAGAGTGGTTCTATTTGTACAGCATTGTGTAAGTGAGACTTTAATTATAATCACCTGCATATAATAAAATTATATATCTTCAAAATATGTGTTCTAATATTAAGGAAGCTTTTCATAAATATATACTTTTATTTACTTGAAGAAATATTTAATATTAATTTTCTGCAAAGTTCAGTTTATTAGGAAATAATAGTTCTAGCCTAAAATAGTTAAGTAACGGTTAGTTTTAGTATCCAATTAAAATGATTAGATGAAGTATATTTCAAGAGTAGTAATTAGACACGAACTGTAGTGGTACAGGGGGAATGTATAGTAATTAAATAAACTAGAGTCAGTTTCTCATAGGAATTCGTTATATTGAGAGATAGTTGAATCAGTTGTTAGCTTTTTATAAAGAAATGACTTTGTTATGCAAAATTAAATGAAATATTCTTTTCTTAACCAGTTAAGATTTAGAGGTTTTATTAACTAAATATGTTAGCATTTTTTATATATTTCATCTTGAAAAAGATAAAATTTATTTAATGATTATTATAAAATATTTATATTTTTATAATCAAGTTTTATTTTTAATTGCTAATAATTATCAACTGGTTATTAATTATTCAATTGTTATTAATTATCAAATGGTTATTAATTATTTAGTTGTTATTAAATATCAACTGGTTATTAATTTTATTTTTAATTTTATAATTAATTGTTTAATGTCGGCAAATTTTTAATATGATCATTCGCCTCCTGAAAGATAAAAATATGTAACGGATTCAGCGTTATATAAAGTATATCATGTTGGTTGATGACAAGGTATAACAAATACCGCCTTTATCCCCAAGGCCTTCGCAGTATAAGGAATTATTCTTGCTAATTTATGAATAGAAACTTTCATTTTCAAATTGCCTCATCTTGACGGTGTTCAAACCGAGTTCTCAGTTCAGAAATTTAAAGCGCCATCTACACGTTTTATTACTGGTGTTATCGTTGTTTTAAAAAAAAAAAACACTAAGTATTTTAACCTGAGTTACCATTTTAACCTGTTCATTAGAATACTGTATATATAGTAGGTTTAGCATTAATCAAAATGCACAGATTGCAAGCATCACATATTTTATCATTGTAATTCGGTACGAAGACCGACGATAGTGCCATAAAGTGATTTCACCTTCCTTCCCTTTTTTCCCCTACTAAGTATAAGATTTTTTGGCCTAAAGATTTTTTCTGACAATCATTGCCTGGATTTAAAATTCTTTATTTTGTTGTCGCCTCTTTTTAATCTCAAATCAACATGGGTTTGAAACTCATCTAAATACTCAGCTTTAAAGCTGAGCTCGCTATCCACTAGTTACACCAGGCTTTACAGGTACTTATTTTGATTAAAAAATATGTTGTTGTTGTCATTTCTTATTCCACTTGTCGACAGCAACATCTAGACCAGAGGTAGCCAACCCGCTGCTGGCCTTAAAAAAGATTTCACAAAGATTGAGATTTGCCTTGAGATTTGAGATTTGCCACATTTTTTACAAAATATATTTATTTAACAATAACCAAAGTAGTGAAAACCAATGTATTAAAAAATACATTATATGTGTATCCATATATTTAAAAATAACTGTCGAAATTATGAGAACAAATTAACTTTGATCTTAAAATAATATTCTTGTGCAAATAAATACCACACTAGTAAAATAAAATTTTTGAATGGTTTTTTATTTTTTATTTCATTTATATTTTTATATTTAATTTTAGAGTTATATATTTCTTTACAATGTGCATTTAATATCTTTATTATTTTATTATGTTTGAATGTAATAATAATAATAAACACAATAATAACAACTCTTTATGATTAAATTTTTCACTCCAAAAAATATGTCTTTAGTGGGTCTAAATGTAATATAGGAATACATAATTTTGCATGCGACCAGCAGAGTTAATATGCATTTCCAAAGTGGCCCTCAAAATCATTTGGGTTGGCCACCCCTGATTTAGACCAAATCCATGAAGCCGTGTCTTAAAACGACAAAATGCAAAAAATGCAGCTTCTTTTATCCTTGACCTTGAAGTACACCCAATTTGACCCATAGGGAGAAGCCTGACTTTACCCCATGCAATCATATATGCAGGCACGTTTACGATATCCATGGGGTACAGTGGGACTATTCTAACCCGGATCTACAAGGGTTAAGGTTAAAAAAATCAAGGATAGAAAACACATGTTATAATGATGTATGAATGTTAATGTATGAACAGATAAACAAAAAAAAAAAAAAAAAAAAAACAACATTAAATCAAATTTATTGTTTTGCAAATCTATAATTAATTTATTTAAAGCAGAGATTGTATTCTTTATTTTGACTCTTAATTACATTTGCATTGCAATACATGGAATGAAGTATTTAATCCATTCCTAAGTCCATCACATCATAAACTTTAAGGAGTTTGTACTTTGTGTTTTATCCCTATCTCTTAGCAGTGCAAGGGAATTAGAACTCCTTATTAACCCTTTTGACAAGTATGATGTATGGTGTATTTATCCCCATCCATCAGTGGATGTCAGCGCTACAAGACACGAAGAATGCATGTTATGGTATAAAAGATTTCAATCATTGCAATATCTTTCCGGGCACAGCAACTTGTTCAATATTCAGATCCAAAGTATGGAAGCACTATTTATCTAACATTATGAAGACCATTTCTGACATGCATATGTTTTCCATGATTTGATCGGAAAATGTCCCTAGTTAATATTGCCTGACTTACTTAATAAAAAAAAATATAGATATTATAGAGAAAAAATATTCCTTAGAGATGTGAATTAAAGCACGATTTCTTTCATGTTATTTTAATTCTTGTTCATATTTTATGGATTTAATAATCTTGTTCGTATAAAGAAATGCTGTTTTTCTTTAATATTACATTTCGGCTAATTACATTAAATTTGTTCACGGAATAATTCATTAATTTACCATCTACAATAATGTTATTTTTTTACTTATTAAATATATTATGTTTTATACAATTGTACTGCTATTGTTTTTTAAATCAACTCTTAAATTTATCCTGATTTGAATCATTATATGAATTAGTATTGAAGATGTATTTATATTATATGCAGATAATGAACTAAAAAACATTTTACATATGAAATAAGATCTTCGGATATAGTATTTTCCTCATATATTTATCATATATATAGGTAGATAGATAGATATAGAGAGAGAGAGATAGAGATTTAAAGTAAATAATTTTTTAAATATTCTCCATTTTTACTTTTAAGTTGGTTACAATAATCAAATAATCACATCTAATAAATAGCTCATACCCAAATTAAAATCTCTGTATATAATTTGAACATATACTGTATAATAATATAGCAATCAAAAGACAACAAATAAAGAAATGTGCATAAAATATGGTCTTTTTTTTACTTTTTTTAATTTGAAATAATTATTTTGAATGAAATATGACTATCGTAATTGAACTTCTATGCGTATAGACAATTAAAGAGTAACTGATAGCATGCACTATATTTTACATAAAATAAAATATAATAACAAAAAATGATAATTAATCGTATGTAGATAAAAAATATAATCAATAATATGCATGTAAGGAATTGCCTGAAAATTACGATTTTTATAATAAAAAATTGATTTGAAATCTATGAAGGAAATTAAACTGTGTTTTACACTTAACACTGATGAGTTTTATATTCTTATTCATTTTATATTATTTGATATCAGACACATATTAAATAAACAATACAATATATTAAAAAGAAATTGTAATTAAAATTTTTTAATTAAATCATAAGAAAATTTGTTTACAAAATATGCATATTATATAACAGTACATTAATGCTTAACAATTGCCGGCCACTATTGTAGCAAATTTATTATCACAACACTTAAACATTTTAGCTCTATCCATGGTACGTAATTTCATATCTGCACGCTAAAACAGCTTGCAAGGCATTCACACGTGTATCACCATTCATCAACATTTCTTTAAAATGTTAATGACATAATTGCGTGCTTTAGGTCTGTTTGGGTCATTTACATAAAGTTTTCGTCGAAACCCAAAACAGGACTCCCCATAAAGCAAGAGTTACGCGGAATAACGTCTTTATACGCAGACACACAAGTCAACATGCGTTTATCCCTGATTACAACTTTAAGTATTATTTACGATCTTTCTCAATATTCCGAACGAGAAAATGATGGCTTGACTTACTCCAAGACGAGAGCAATTACCTTTGTGTAATCCAATATCCATTGAACATTAATCATTTTGAGAGCATGTAATCAAATTGATATTGATACGAGAGAGGTGCTTCGTTTTGCCAATGAGTTAATATTAATAGATGCAAGGTATATCTTGTCCCAAGGGAAGACAGTATGGAGTCACATACACATATTCCTGACTAATCGAAGGAGAAGAACATGCAGAGAGGGGAGATTGGAAACATCTGGTTTTCTCTGCAATATTGATCTGGAAATTTGTCTGCTGAAATTTGGATGTTATTAAATATTTACAATTTGGGACTGGGTCGTGAAAGTAGGTTTTGGAAAGATTTGGGGCAACTGTTGCCACAGGAATGTAGCATATAAATTTTTTTAATAATGTTGTGTTCTAATCTTTGATAAAATTAAGTATTTAGGTTTCCACCCTATTATAACAATAAGTTTTGTAATTTTTTTTAAGAATTATTTTGAATGAAGTTTTAATTTATAATTTAATTTACTTCAAATTTATTTATTTTAATTTATTATTTAATTTGTTATTATTATTATTGTTTAATCACATACTTTTGTAACTACAATTTTCAGCACAAAACTTTTCCAGAAATTGTTTATTTCTTATTTTAGATCACAAAATGTAAAACATTAGCTTAATTTATGAATAATTTTATAAATATTAAATATGAATAATTTTTGTTTTTAATTAGCCAAGTGATTGTAATATTTCTTAATCTGTTTTGAATTCATCTTATTATAATACAAATATTCAGTACCTTTCATGGGTTTTGTAAATTACATTATTGAATATATGAAGCCAATATATATTTACGTAATTTGTTTTAATTAATTTTTGCTGCTTCCAGAATACTATGCAAAAAAATATGCAACAATTTTCATAAAAATGTTTTAGTAATTTTCAATTAAATTCTCAAAATATTTGTTTAATAATAATAATATTACAATTGTTAACTTGATATATCTTGTCATATGTATTAGGAATTTGAATTTAAGAAAATGAAATGCAATTAGCAATTTCATTTGAAAGCATTTGCGTCAAATATGTGGGGGAGATATATATACTACATACATATTTTTAAAATTGTGCACAAAGTTCTATGGAAATATTAACATTTATTTCCAAAATGCATCTTTTAATCGGTGCACATAACATTTTCGTTTGTCTTTTACGCATACTTTTATGAACACATTTAAATAATTATAATAATAACTTTTTGTTTGATGTCAATAATTTCTTCAAAATATTTTTTTAAAAATTATTAATTTTATTGATCAGATATTATATTGCTTTTCAAAAATTCTTTTTGCTTCTTCTAAAGTGTATCCTTAAAGCCTTGTCTATATATAAATTAAAAGTATTCAGTTTTAAAAATTCATTAAAATAATTTTTAAATTAATAGTAAAAAATTACGAAATATCAGTTTTAGAAATTAATCTTTAAAGTGAATAATTTATTTTATTTGTAATACTATTACAATTGTTTTTAAAAACCAATTATTATGAAATAACTTTAATTAGTGTTTGAGTTTAAATAAGAAAACATATTAAGTTATGAGTATAATAATAGAAACAGAGTAAATCTTTTTTTTTCATATGGTTAAAGACGAAATTTAAATGATTGCAATGTTTAACCTCCACTTCAATAATTATTTTATTTACGATCCCCGATGTAAACAGTTATTGAATTATAATGAAAAAAAAAAAAAAACTTAAATTAACGATGCATTTCAAACATAATAATGAACTAAATTAAAATAATATAAATACATACTGACATACTGATAGAAATGTTTTTATCTAAGTATAATAAAATGCAGAATTTGGTGCTGTAAAAAATAGAACTAATAGAATTTTTTTTTTTTTGAAAAATATTTTTTTGATTTTTGAGAAACATTACAGCTCTTATTTGAAAATATTTATTTTGATAATAAAATTTTAAAAAGTATGAAAAATTTTCTATATAATAAAAATCTTTTCTTAAATCAAAATTCATATTCTTATCAAAAAGCCAACATCTTATACTAAAGAAAACAACTTTCAATGTTTTAAAAATCTAGATAAAAACTGAAAAGCATTTTAAAAGTAGTTTCTTAAATATGTTAAAAGTGGTAAAGTTAAATTAATAATAATATTAAGCCAAATAAAGTTGGTTTTGTCAATCGTAATAAGATTTTCCTCTAAAGAAAATATTTAAAATTTCTTACTTGACAAAAAAAATTAATTCTTATAATATAATTGTAACAATAAAAATTCAAAATTAACAAGAAAATAACTTACATAAAAAGTCTTAATTTTGTTTTCAAAAATTTTTAAAAAAAAAAAATTATTTTCTCTCAATAAAAAATAATTAACTACAGTTCAACTTCGAGAAATTTATTTCTCATTAATATCTTTATTTATGATAACATTTTGAAACCTTATTTGAAGGAAACCAGTGAAATAAATATACAAAAATCTCAGAAATGGCATAATATATGGATTTAAACTTTCAAAACCACTTGCGAAACATTAATTCTTATAATAAAATTGGAACAGTAAAAATTCAAAAAATTAATAAGAAAAGAACCTACATAAAAAAATCTTAATTTTGTTCAAAAGTTTTTTTAAAATTATTAAATATTTATTTTCTTTCAATAACAATAATTAAGTACAGCCCAAAGTCAAGAAATCTATTCTCATTAATATCTTATTTATGGTAGTATCTGAAGCCTTATTTCTTACGAAGCTGTGAAATAAAATATACAAAAATCGAGAAATGTCATAATTCATGGATTTAGACTTTCAAAACCATCTGAAATGAACCAGTATCTTTTAGAAGAGTGATTTAGGTGGAGCCATTAATAACTGCCTTTGAAGTCGAAAAAGAAATCTCGCCTCACAATGAATGATAAAGCATGATATATTTTTGTGTTGATGAGAATCTCAGTAGTTATTTTTCTATCTTCTAAAAGATGACATTCTTTACAGATAGTTTAGTTTCTATTCTTAAATATTTTTTTTCTATTGATGCAGGAAAAATATGGAATAAATATTAACAAAATCAATTTTGTTTGATCCACTTTTCAGCAGTCGAACAAACAATTAAAAAAAAAATGAATTGCACTATAATAAGGTCTATTTTCAATATTTGTTTATATATTTTCATTTCTGAAGAAAAAAATTAAAAGTCTTTTTATTTTTGGAGAAACAATGAAAAGTCATTTCATTTAATGAAATAATTGAAAAGTCCTTTCATTTCTGGAGAAATAATGAAAATTTTTTTAATTTCTAGAGTTATAATGAAAAATTTTTAAATTTCTTGAGTTATAATGAAAATTTTTAAATTTCTGGAGAAATAATGAAAAGTCTTTTCATTTAATGAACTGATTTAAAAGTCTTTTTCATTTCTGGAGAAATAATGAAAAGTCTTTTCGTTTAAAGACATAATTGAAAAGTCTACAAATTCTTACAGATTATAAATAATCTTGAGTTTTTACTTGGCAATTTTTACACTGGAAAATAAATAAATAATTTGTTTTTAAGACAAAAAATTAAATCATTATTAATGTTTTCAGTAATAAATAAAAATAATTAATAATATTGAATTTTAATACGAAATAAATATTGGTTTTGAATCGCATTGAATCGTATATATGAAATAAAACAATAAATAAATTAATTACTTTAACACCATTTTACTTTATAAAATAGATTTGTCAAAATATGAGTATGAAACTATAATAAGGTATATTTAACAGTACTTGGTCATTTATTTTCATTTCTAGAGAAATAAGGAAAATTCTTTTCATTTAATAAAAATAATTGAAAAATCGCTACTAATTCGTAATGGTCTTGAAGGAAAATATTTCCCTGAAAAATAAATAAATATTTTGCTTCAGATAAAAAATTAAATCATTATTAATATTTTTTATAATAAAGAGATAATTAATAACATAAAAGAGATATAAAAAAGATATAATATGGTATTCATAATATGGTATTCATTTAATTATATGAATACCAATTTTTTACCCTGGAAAATAAATAAATAATTTGTTTTAGACAAAAATTAAATCATTATTAATATTTTCAGTAATAAATAAAAATAATTAATAATATTGAATTTTAATACGAAATAAATATTGGTTTTGAATCGCATTGAATCTTTATATATGAAATAAAAACAATAAATAAATTAATTACTTTTAACACCATTTACTTTATAAAAAGATTCGGTCAAAATATGAGTATTAAACTATAATAAGGTATATTTATCAGTATTTGGTCATATATTTTCATTTCTAGAGAAATAAGGAAAATTCTTTCATTTAATAAAATAATTGAAAAATCGCTACTAATTCGTAATGGTCTTGAAGGTTTTGAAAAATTTTTTCCTGAAAATAAATAAATATTTTGCTTCAGATAAAAAATTAAATCATTATTAATATTTTTATAATAAAGAGATAATTAATAACATAAAAAGAGATATAAAAATAATATGGTATTCATATAATATAATTTAATTATATGAATACCAATTTTACCCTGGAAAATAAATAAATAATTTGTTTTAGACAAAAAATTAAATCATTATTAATGTTTTCAGTAATAAATAAAAATAATTAATAATATTGAATTTTAATACGAAATAAATATTGGTTTTGAATCGCATTGAATCGTATATATGAAATAAAAACAATAAATAAATCAATTACTTTAACACCATTTTACTTTATAAAATAGATTCGGTCAAAATATGAGTATTAAACTATATATTTATCAGTGTTTGGTCATATATTTTCATTTCTAGAGAAATAAGGAAAAATTCTTTTCATTTAATAAAATAATTGAAAAATCGCTACTAATTTTAATGATCTTGAAGGTTTACTCGGAAAATATTTTCCTGAAAAAAAATAAATATTTTGCTTCAGATAAAAAAATTAAATTCTTATTAATGTTTTCTATAATAAAAGAGATAATTAATAACATAAAGGAGATATAAAAGAGATAATATGGTATTCATATCATATAATTTAATTATATGAATACCATTTTTCTTAATTAAATAAAATAACCTTAATAAACCTTTATAAACCTCTTAATAAACCTTTTAAAATATATTTTATTTTTGAAGCTACTGGAAAATAAATAAAAGTTTATAATCCTATTTAGAAGAATTAAATACGAACTCTTTTCTACACAGTTTTATAATATTTGTTTTGTAATTCTTTGGGAATTAATTAGACAAATTCTTAGTTTACTTCACTAAATATTTTTTTGAATAACAAAATATTTTAGTATTATTAACGATTTTTTTATGGTGTTTATTTATATTTTATATAATCGTACACTATCTTTTTAGATTTTACATAATCAATTACATAAATAAGAGGCTTCAAACTTTTTGCATAATGCTGTATATTTTTCTTTATATTTTGGTGGGAAGAGCATATTTTTATTTTGGGAATTATGAAAAGCTTTTTTTTCTATATCATTAACAGCATGAATATGCATTACCTGACAAACTATGCATATTTTGTTATCTTTGATAAGAAGTTTTGTTTAAGAAGTAGTGGTTTGTTTAAATTTTACTTAATCTTAGAAGCTACTTATTATAAAAATTCAAAATCTTTACAGTTTGCTTAAGGCCGTATTTTTATAATATTTCTATGAGGCAAACATATTTATATTTTGAAAATTGTGTAATTATTTTTCTATCTCATTCACAACATGCAGATTTATTGTGTTTGAAGTACTATGATAACATTTTATTTCCTTTTTTTTTATCAAATATAGTATTCCATCAGTTATGGTTTGTTTAACTTTTACATAATTTTAGAAACTACATAGTATAAAAATAAAGGACTTCAAATTTTGCTTAAGGATGTGTTTTTTATTTAATATTTCGATGAGTCAAGCACATTTATATTTCGAAAATTATATACATTTTTTTTTTCTATCTGATTCACAACATACAGATTTATTGCGCCTGAAGTACTATGTATAACATTTAATTTACTTTGATTTGATATATTGTATCCCATCAGTTGCGGTTTGTTTAAATTTTACATAATCTTATACTAACTTGTTAAATACTACATAAGTAAGTTTTTTCCTAATACTTGATGAGAATAGCACACTTATATTATATATAAAAGCATATTTTTTATAAAAGTTTTTCCTTCCTTCACATATACAACATGCATATACATTGCTTCTAACAAACTATGCATAACACTTTAGAATCCCTGATAAGAATGTTTGTTTAAGAAGTAGTAGTGTATTTAAATTTTACATAATCGTTGACACTACATATTATAAAAAAATAAGGGGCTTCAAATTTTGCTTAATGTTGTATTTTTTTAACTTAATATTTCGGTGAGAAAAGCCTATTTTTATTTTGGTAATTATGTAATGTTTTTTTTTTCTATCTTATTCACAGCAGGCATATTTATTGTGTCTGAAGTACAATGCATAACATTTTATTTCCTTTTTATAAAATAGTGTATACCGTCAGATATGGTTTGTTTATATTTTACATAATCTTATACTATCTTGCTAATTATTACATAAGTATGAAACTTTAAATTTTTGTATAAGCTGTATATTTTTTCCAAATAATGTGGTGAGGATGGCATATTTATATTTTGGGAATTATGTCAAGTTTGTTTTTTTCTGTCTCATTCACAGCATGCATATGCATTATTTCCGACAAACTATGCGTAATACATTATTATCCTTGATAAGAAATTTTGTTTAAGAAGTAGTGGCGTATTTAAACTTTTACTTAAAAGATAATTATTATAAAAATTAAAGACCTTCAAATTTTGTTTAGGTTGTATTTTTACTTAATATTTCAGTGAGGAATATTTCTATCATTTCTTCTATCTTATTCACATCTATTCAATCTTATTCACATCTATTCATTTTTTCTATCTTATTCACAACATGCAGATATAATGAGTCTGATGTAATATGTATATCATTTTTATCTCTCTTGATGTGAAGTATTGTATCACATCTGTTGTGGTTAGGTTAAATTTTACATAAACGAAGAAGTTACAAATTAAAAGGGTAAGAGCTTTCAAACTTTTACTTAAAACTCTATATATTAGGTACCTAATATTTTGATGACGAAAGCATTTTTATATAATGGGAATTATGCATTTTTTATCTCATTCACATCATACAGATATATTGTGTCCGAGGAACTATATCACATTCAGGTTCCAATCCTGGTAGTGGCATGGATGCTTGTTAGTTTTTCGGAATACATGTTAAACTGTAAGTCCTGGTCTAATTAACCTAAAGTTTGCGAAAATAACCTTAGCGTGACAAACCAAATAAACAAGCATACGAACTATGTATATAACATTTTCCTTATTAGAAATATTACCTCCCATTAAACGAGATGATTAATAAAATGCCATGTTAATTTAAAGCAACATATTTTCTGTATGTGATGTATAAAGAATAAATGCATTATCTTTAAAAAAAGACTTAAATAACTCCAAAGAAAGACTCCCAGATTTTTAAGCCATATTCTGAGATTTATTTTAAAATATCAAAAGAGATTATCAAAGTTTCATGCAATGTTCAGAAAAAAAAAATTAAAAAATTTTACAATTTTTAAATATATATTTTTTAAATTTGCATTATAACTTTTCTAATAAAATACTGCATTAATAATAACATGCAACATACAACGTATTCAATCTCATTACTCATAAAAATTTATTATGCGTTTTGCATCAAAAATCAAAATAAAACTAAGTTCTTTTTATAACTTACTCTATAGTAACTAATTTATTTACTCTTTGTATCAAAAATAAAAGTAATTATATTGGCAATAAAAATATTTTCGCCACGTAATTCATTAAAAAAAAACAAATATTTAAATGCAAGATTAAAAAAATAGATTCTCAACAAATTTATTTAAATTAAAGATTCTAATTCAGACTGAATTTCACCTCCATTAAAAGAATTGAAAATTAAACCATTACTTAAAGCACAGCTTAAAAACTTAAGATGCATTTTTCAGTACTTTTACAGCAAAGACACTTTTTTAAATGTTCATTTAAACATTAAGGGAATACAATTTACCATATCTGTCCGGGAACAAGGCCCCCCTAAAACCAGGATAACCCTTTGCACGGAATGTCCCCATTACTGAAAAGAGAAGTTCATGCAATTAGCCATCACATTTAAAAGACGCAAAGCATGAGCAGTTCTCCTGTGATGGTAAAAAAAAAAAAAAATGCACCAAGTAAACGCTGTGTAAGATTACAAAAGCCGTTTGTTAATTTAGAGTCTTAACAAGTATCATCAAACTACCGACTGTGTCTCCGCTTTTCAAAGACTGATAAAAGGCTTAAAGTTATCTTTAATGTTTCTTGGAAAATATCTTAATAATTACCCTGGACGCTGCACAGAGGTTGATTGGATTTTCCCATAAGGTTGTTAAAGGAAGTTTATTGTTCATAACTGGAATATGCGATGAGTTTGGTGAATCTCGTTTATGGGCACTTTGTGTCCCGCTATAAAAAAGGATGGCGGTGGTATTATGTCAAAGCAAACTCACTTTAAGATTAATCAATTTGTTTATCGTGACTCCTCAGGTTCTGTTTAGTACTGTTGAATGGAATTGTCTATTAATAATTATTGTTTAAAGGTAATAATCGTTCCAGTATCATGGCTACAACAAGAGTTTCATTACTTTATTAAGCCAAACAGGTCGAAAAAAAGTATAGAGTCTTAAAGAATTCAATGATATTTAATAGCTTATGTGTTAAAAATACTAAAAAAAAATAGTGATATAATGTTTTTGATAAACATGCATTTTATAAAACATGATTCAAAAGAATGCAGATTTTGATATTATTCATGTTGCCAAGAGTATATCTTTATTGGAAATCAATCCATACAAATTGGGCTTTTACCGTAGAAATCAAAAATGAACATATATACACATCAAAATTAGATATGTTTTTATTATTATTAGAGTTGATTATGTCAAAGCAAACTCACTTTTAAAGATTAATCAATTTGTTTATCGTGACTCCTCAGGTTCTGTTTAGTACTGTTGAATGGAATTGTCTATTAATAATTATTGTTAAAAGGTAATAATCGTTTCAGTATCATGGCTACAACAATTTCATTACTTTATTTAGCCAAACAGGTCGACGAATGAATGTATGAAAAAAGTATTCGATGATATTTAATAGCTTATGTGTTAAAAATAATAAAAAATTGACGTAATGTTTTATAGACATGTATTTTATAAAGCATCAAACAAAATGCAAATTTTGATGTAGTTCTTTTACATATGTCTTTATTAGAATTCAATCCATAAAAATGCAGTCAGTTAAAGTAGAAACAAAATAACTGTTGAATGCAATTGTCTATTAATAATTATTTTTCAAAGGTAATAATCGTTTCAGTATCATGGCTATACTACAAGAGTTCCGTTACTTTATTAAGCCAAACAGAACGATGAATGTATGAAGTCTTAAAGAATTCATGATATTTAATAGGCTATGTGTTACAAACAATAAAAAGTAATATATAGTAATGTTTTGGTACATATATGTTTTATAAAGCTTCATTTAAAATGTAGATTTTGATGTTGTTGTTGTCATCTATGTCTTTATTAGAACTCATTCCATATAAATTTGGCAACTTAGCATAGAAACAGAAAGAACATAAAAAATCAAAATTACAAAAAAGAGGGAGACCAGACACTCTTAACAAAAATGACTGAAAGGCCTTAAAAATAAAGGCAAATGATCTAAAACTAATAATTTTAAAAAGCTTATGCATTGTACTGAACAATTAACTGTTATAAGTGTAATAAATATTATTTATTTTAATACCTCCCGTAAAAATAGTTTAAAGTAGTACATTCTTAATAATTTGAATTAGCTGAATTTTTTTTAATTAACTTATTATGGTTATAAAAAAATAAAAACATCTTCATAAAAATGTAAAATAATAAATAAATAAAAAAATAAAATAAACAATTAAAGTAAACTCACATTATAAATTTTTTTTTTTAATCATTATCAATTTGTTATCGTTTTTTTTATTTGTGTCCAAATTGTCATCAGGAATTGTCATATATTTTTTAATAAATAAATATGAAATTTAATTATAAGTAATATAATGATTTAATTTTATTTTTTATCTCAAAACAAAATAATTTCACTGCTTAGAAATACAAATTATTAAAGTCATCATAAATAAAATTAAATATAAAATGCATCTGAATTCAAAAATTTAATATTTAAGAGCCATAAACGTGAAGTGACTTGATTTCTAAACTTAATTGTAAACCGTTGGGGTTCTAAATTAAAAGAGCATTGGCTGAAAATTCAACAAGAGTAGTCAGGAAATTCCCATATTTTTCCTGTGGATAGACATCATATATGTAATATCTGAAATTTTTCCCATTGAATTTCAGAAACAGAACAGATGGTTATAAAATTTAAATGCTGAACCTGAAGATGCTTGTTTCATAATATGCGTGTAATACGCTTTAGCACGATGTATGTGTGTAATGTGTTTGTTTAGCCTAATATGAAAGTAATGCGTACCTGACCTTAACTCAAAAGCAGAAGAAGTTGATAACTGAGGTGAACATTTTAAGAGCTATATCAAAGAGGGTGATGCAGAGAGGAACATGAAATTTTAAGAGCATGAATTATATAAAGTCAAAGGAATTCAAAAACAAAACATAGAGAGAATGGAAGATAGGAAAGGCACAAAAAGAATTCAAGGTGAAGTGCCAGGGGCGAAGGAAAAATTGAAGGCCAATAAAGAAATAGATTGTTGAAGAATCGAAATATACCAAAATGGAAAAACCAAAAGTTTGAGAGATGAAAAGGATATCATGAATTATGGATAAAACATAAAGGGAAGGGATGATAAATTCAAAGAAGATTTTGAAGGGTAAGGGCCACAAAGGAAAAGAGCTAAAAAGAGGGATGTGTTCATGAAGTAGAAAAGGATCTGAAGAATCTAAAGATCCCATATTGGAAAACAAAAAGAAGACGATTGGAATCGTATTGTTAGGGAGATCATTGCCCATTATGTACTGTAGTGCCAAAGGTTTCTTATAAAATAGATACGACGGACATTGAATCTACTGCATGTACTGCTACTGAAAAAGTGGATCTGTAAAATGCTAGACAACAAAAAATCCAACAACAATCTTTAACAAGTCCAAAAAAAGGCAGGCTGTTATAGACTGTAAAACAGCAGGAAGGCAGGTGGTTATAGAACCTGAAAATGCTTCTTTCACAATATGTGTAATACCCCAATATATGTGTAAAGACATAAAGAAGACGAACGGTGAAGTTCCAGGCCAAAGGAAAAAGGGAAGGCCAATAAAGAGATGGACTGATGAAGTTTAAAAGAACTGGAAAACCATAGCTAAAGACAGACGAACTTGAAGTCGCATTGTTAGGGATGGTCATGGTCCAACATGGGAGCTAGTTAGTTAAGGTCCTTATAAAGCAAAGTAAGAACGACACTGAATCTACTGCATGTCCTCACTAAAATAGTGAATGATTTCAAGTAAAATGAGCGACAACAACCAAAAATTACAACGGCAATCTTTAACTGCTTTTATTAAAATATTTTTTTACTGTTATAAATATAATATAGAACTGATTCTGAAAATAATTTTGAGAAAAGCATAAATTTTAAATTACTTTATATAATTTCTTGGTAGTGAATTGATCACAAAAAACCATATTGATTATTTTTATACGCAAGAACGAAATGAATAAATATCTTCTCCGCTAACTCTATTTAATGGTGGAAAGATTATCTCCATATAATACCGAAACTGTTCCGAAGTTCTTTCTTCAACGAGCACTTCATTACTTCATTGAGTAAATTCTGGATAAAAGGGGGCAATATTCTAAGCTTCTAGTAAAGAAAAAAGAAGTGGAGGGGAGATTATTCCGGAGAAGTCTCTTCTCTTGTGAAACATAAATTTCAAATTTCCTGCAGTGGAATATTTACGAGATGACATTTCCTCCAGGGTTGGGGGGGGATTTTTCTCCTGTTCCGGTTCCACTTCAACTTGCTAAATCATTTCCTATTTTTCACCTTTTCCTTAATATGCGCGACAAGTTCTTCCGATCAATAACTTGGAATTCGAGTAGATGTGATCGATATGTCGCAATTGATTTGATAGATTCTGCCCCTATTATTTTCTATGCATTATTGTGGGAAATCTGTAACTTGTTTAAAGGTAAGGTAGAGAAAGAATTAATAATTATTTATGGAAATGGTGACCACAAAAATTAAGATTCAGTTTTTCTAAATTTTAAATCTTTTTTTTACCTTCCAACCGTACAGTAAATGACCAAAGATATCTTAAATTAGAAAAGTTATGTGGAGATTAAAATTTCAGTGTATATGATTGATAAATAAATTTTAAAATAAAATAAAAGATTAAATTATGTCATAAAGCATGAACATTTTGCATAAATATATTGAATCCTAAGTATTTTAATGCATCCTTCTTTATTAATACATCTTTCTCTTTTGTAAAAAATAAAAAAAAAAAAAAAAAAATATGTAACAAATACAAGTTAGTTCTGGAATAACTTTTTTTGTTTGAAAGCGTTTGCCTCTACAGCGAACAGAATGATAACGATTTTCATATAGTCATTTCATATATTTCATATTTTCATATAGCCTATGAAAAGCATGGAGAGATGAACACTGAAAGAAATCAAGTAATAAAAAAAAGTTTTTTTAAAGTCAATTCCTACTTTTTCTTCACTCTATTGCAGAAAATCCTTTATAAATCATTTTCATTCATTTTTTAAGTTTATCTGACTCCATCTATTGGTAGATATATGTAACTTAAATCTAAAAAAACTCAAATGAATGAATTAATATTTGAAAAAACTGTACTAACATCAAGTGTCATCCACTACAAGTTCAAAAAAAATGTATTTGAACTTGAGTGGATGAATAAAAAGTATTTTATGAACGATTGAAAATTTGAACAACATATATACAGGAGAGTGGAAACTAATATAAGGAATTGAAAAAAACCTTCAAGTATCTAAGTTGATGAAAGGTAATATTGTGCTGCTACTACCATATACCTACCAGGAATTTTTCCCAATCTTGATTGTTTTACTTTACCCTCGTTCCTCATATATCACAACATGTGATTTGACTGTAGAGTTACCATAATATTTTCGTTGCCAATCTCTCGCAAGAGCATGATGTGACGTAAACCTTAAAGGGTCAATCACGTAATAGCTTGTGGTGTGGAGTGATATCTAAAAGGCTCCTTCCTACCGAGGGGAAGGCGACGATGAGACATGCGGCCGGCGAGAAAATATTTTCGACCCCTTCACAGCGAAACGTCAGAAATAGCCTTACGCCTAGTGAGGTTCCGCTTCGAGTTGAAAGTTGGTCAACTCGAAACGGTGCATTTCAAACCGGTTTCAGGCGAACGTAGTGAGGCTAGTGATTGGTCAAATCTTGTCTCTTAAATCTTCTCGCCTCGGTGGGCGCGAACCTTAAGTAGCCAGTAGTAGCGCGTGGGAGGAACTGCGTTTCAGCGTTTCGTCTACTCTTCAATCGACAACATATGTTAGGTGTGTTCTGTTAGTAGTGGTGTGGAGTAAATGTTATATGCTAGTTTTAACGTTATGTGGTTCCGAATTGAAAGCTTTATTCATCATCATAATAGTGCGATAGCCTATAGTGGGCTGATGCTTTCCTTTGAAGAGATTTCCATGCATTCCTCTGGGTGGCAAGGGTCCTCCAATACTTAACCTTTAGTAGAGCAAATCATTTTCAACTGCATCTAAGCATCGCAACCAGGGTCGTCCTCTTCCTCTTTGTCCCTGTGGTTTCACCAAAACATGTATTTTTACAGGGTTTTAAATCATTCATTCTATATATGTTTAATCTCAGTTTAATCTATTGATCTTAATAAGTTTTATAATATATGGGTCTTTATAGCATTTATATATTTCGCAATTTTTATTAGATAATAAAAAATGTGTAATATGTTCTGCAGATCCATCATGCAACCCCCCAAAAAAAAAAAAAAAAATTCAATCTTATAAGCCTCTATCTAATAAATGATGAAATTGCAAATTTGTTAGCTGAACTTTGGATGAGTATCCGACTGATGTTAATTACGACAGAGACGAAGAATTCCTTCCTTCCGAGGTTTTCAGTAATAATATCATTGGAATCAAAGTGTAATAATTCATTTACATTAAATGACCATTAGTGATAAAGCATAATACAGAATAATGCATTTTGTAACTCATTTTTATTATCTTGGATCATTTTCGTATATCACTTAACTTTTTCACAGGAATCTCTTCTTAATTAACATCAGAGTCCTCTGGATATCATGTAACCTTTTCAATACGCTGACCTTTTCGGCATACAAAATATTGCACCCGGTGTATGACGTTATCTGTATGTTGTTAATTGCCTATTTGGATGTTTGTAGTATTCCGTCTTATGGTCTCTTTCGAGGACCATACCATTGTAACGCTACTAACATTCACAAAGAATTTAACGCTTTCGTTGCAGATCACGTGGACATGGGTTTATTGGTTATTGCGGAGCCATAAAAATGGGTTTTTTCCCGGAAGACGACTTACATTTTATAACATACAGGATTGAAAAGCGGTAATAAAACATGATTATGTGCATCATCTTGATTACTAGGTAATATTTAGGCCTTTGTTGATGGAATATTTTGTCTACGCACCAGTACGTGATATGTAACAAAGCCGAAAATATTTCCTAAATGCTACATTACGCGCTGGCACGTGATATATGAAAATGAACCAAGATAATAAAAATGAGTGATAAAATACTTTTGTATTTCGTTTAATTTATCATTAACAAGTATTTAATGTAAGTGAAATTACTTTTTTACAAGTTGACTTCAATTATTTTCTTTGAGTTTTTTTACTGTAACTGTAATATTCTTCGGAAACCATGTGCTTTTCTATTACACGAATATTGCTGAAATTTTGCAGAATCAATTTTCCTTGTTTTTATTCTAATTATTTGCCCGATTTTGATTCCAACTGCATCAAATTCTCTCCCTATCGCTGACTTTTAGTACTATATATTTATTGCGGCATTCATCTCTTCATGTTTTTCATAGCGTATAAATAAAAATTTGGTTTCATTCCGTTTATCGTTTTAACTGTAGATGTCTACAGACATAGGATGTTTGGGGAAGTTTTATGGCCACTCTGTATTTTTGCATAAAAATTCTTCGTGTAAAATAATAGATTAGGTTATTGCTCATCAAATCTAATTATAACATCTCTATTAAAATAATTAATATTTTATTATATGACTAGATGATGCCCTTTCTAATTTTCTTAAGTAATATTTCTAAGAAACACTTATGATGAATTTCAAATTAACAGTAAACTGACAAATATTGTATTAATACTCTTAAAATTAAATGTTTTTAAATATTATTATAGAACCATTATAAAATTATGCTTTTGCATGCAAGTTTATTTAAATATTGCTTTCTGAAAAGAGATTGAACTTCTCTTTTATATAACGTATTATGTTGTTGTGTTCTTGTCGTCTCTTATCCCACTTCTAGACATAGGAAGTTCATATATAGAGATATGAAGATACTCTCTGTATGAAAGTATGAAAGTGAAAGATGAAGTGAATGAAAGTGAAGTATGAAAGTGAATGAAAGTATCATAGTTCTGTATACTTTCATTCACATATGAAGATACTTTCTGTTGTCTCTTATTTCCCACTTCTAGACACAAACATCTAGACCAAACCTACGAACTCGTATGGATTCATGGTTGAAGGAAAGGGTGCAGTTTCTGTTGCGATGGAGCACCCGCAGGTAAAAAACATATAAGTATTATGGCGTTGTGTTATTGTTGTTTCTTATTCCACTTGGTAGACATGTAGACCACGGTCTCATATGGACTCATGGTTGAAGGGAAAGGAGGGAGATTCTTTAGTGATGTAGCACCCGTAGATAGAAGTCTGACTTGGGACTCTTTACAGTCATATGATATATATATATATATATATATATTATATATATATATATATAATATATATATATATACACACTCAAATGCCGAAACATTATGACCACCCCTACATTTTGCAATGAACTCGCCTGGATGACGTGGAAGGCACGTGATCAGGTGGAAGTGGTATTTAAATGCTGCTGGAGAGTCTGAAGAATCATTATTTTACTTACTTCTGTGTGTGATGGGAAAGGCTGCGGATCTAAAGCGACTTTAATAGAGGGCAGATTGTAATGGCTCGAAGGCTCGGAACAAGTATTTCGAAACTTCACGACTAGTGGGTTGTTCGTGATCTACAGTTGTTATTACTTATGCAAAGGGGATGAATGACGGTGAAACCAGCAGTAGACGACATGGTGTTGGACGTCCACACGCTATGAAAGAAAAAGGTCGTCTGAGACTGCCTCGCATGGTGAAGCAAAACCGGAGCCAGACAGTGGCTCAGCTGACAGCCTAATACAATGCAGGGCCAAGTAGAATAGTATCGGAGCACACTGTTCAGCGGACACTGTTGGATATGGAGCTACGCAGCAAACGTCCCACTCGTGTGTCTTTGTTGACCAAGCGTCATCGCCAACTGCGCCTGCGCTGGGCCGGGAACATCGTGACTGGTCCATGGATCAGTGGGAGAGAGTTGCCTTTTCAGATGAATCACGGTTTGTCATTCATCACGCCGATGGCCGTGTCAGGATACACCGTCTTCCAGGCGAACAGTTGCTCCCTCAATGTACAGTAGGTCATACACAGACCGGTGGTGGAGGTACTTTGGGGGACGTTCTCTTGGGCGTCTCTGGGACCCGTGGTTGTTTTTAGAGCAGACCATGAATGCTACAGGGTATCTGCACATCATTGCGGATCAGTTGCACCCTTTACATGGCCTCTGTTTTCCAGCTGGAAATGGAATGTTCCAACAGGACAACGCCCTTTTGTCACAAGGCTAAAATCGTGTTGGAGTGGTTCCAGGAACTTGATGCTGAATTCCAGTGAATGACCTGGCCGCCTAACTCACCGGATCTCAATCCGATAGATCACATTTGGGTGTCCTGGGACGGCAGCTCAGAGTTAAATATCTCGGATTTGGGTGACCGTTGCTTAAATATCTGGTACAACCTGTCTCCGGCCATCTACCAAGGACTTGTGTCATCCAAAGCCGGCTTGAAATGTTGCGCGACAAAGGCGGACAACTCGTTATTGGCAGGTGGTCATAATGTTTTTTCGTTCTCGAGTGTATATAGATAGATAGATAGATAGATAGATAGATAGATATACTGAACTATTAATAAATCTTAATAAATTGGCGTTTTTTTAATTATTGCATCAAACTATTATAGTTTTTTGTCTATTTTCACATGCTTTCAGTGCAAATAATATTTTATGAAGAATTACATGCTATGAATATAATAATAATACCAAAATACATTCTATTAGTTTAAACTTTTATCCGGTATTAAATTCTGACTTTGGTAAGAATTTATAAATAAGATATTTCCTTCCCTGTGATTTTTGAAGTTCATATTTTTCTCCCTTTTTTCTTATTATAAGTATTCACACCTTAGATTCTCTTTTTTGTTACTCTCTAAAAATTCTGCTGACGTTTCAATTGGACAGAGCCGGGAATTCTCACAGGTCATTCAAATAGAAGTTTAAAAGTTACAAGTTAACGTCTGACACGTGCGGCAAGTTGACAGCTGGGAAATGATTTCAATGGCAGAATATTAGATTTATGAATATAAAATTTTTTGTCTCGAAATATATATAAAAGAGGTCTGAATTTTCTCTTTTGTGTCTTATGAAATTTTGAATTTTTAAATGCATATCTTTAAATATTATGAATTCATTTTCAACTATTCAGCATTTACGTTTACTCCGCAAAGTAATAGATTTTGAAAAATACTAGAAAAGTAGTTGAATTAAATTTTTTCACTATAAATGAAATTTATAATGCTGAAATAGAAGAAACATAATACATATATTTTTTAAATTTAGTACGTTTTTGAGCTAAAAATGTTTCAGTTATTAATCATTGCTTAACTATATTTAATATTGCATTTAAAAATATATTATTATTTACAACTTTAACATTAAATTATCATGGTTCAAGTTACTGAATTGTTGATAATTATAAAATAATACCACGATCTTCGATACTCAATAAGATCAATTGCGTTATTATAGGGAATAGCACAGAATATTTCTATTTATCATCATCATCATCATCAGTGGCGAAACAGCCCCATGGTGAGCCAAGGCAGATTTCTTAACAGAAGTTTTTTTATGGGGTAGGGTTGTCAGCACTACGCCCAAAGCTCTATAGCCGTATTACACCATGACCTACTGTTGAAAGTGGATTCCAATCCACTACAAACATCGATGGCATCGCCGGGAATATTTCTAATCATATAAGTAATAATTAATTTATATATACTAATAGTTAAAATTATATTACTTAAAATAATATTAATTAAGCTCTTTGATTTTTCTACAATATAAAAATTATATAGAAACACAGAAATTTCAATATAGTTTTGCTCATAAATTATTATTATAAATATAATATAATATTAAAAGATTACTAAATTAATTATCTCGAAAATTATCGATCTATAAAATATCGATCTATAAGTATATGTATTAGAGTAATAAATATACTTTTTTATTACTAGAACACGTTGAAATAATCAGAATACAGTGGTACACAGGTATTCATCCACTTTATAATAAGTCAAACTTTTTATAAGTCTTCTGTTTGGATTGGTATACGATTTGTGTAGTATACGACCTCTGTTTGAAATTTTACACGTAGGCGTCAAAAGTTTTACCAAATGGATAGATTTCAAAAGTTTTCGGAGAAATGCCACGCCAACAAAGACCAAAAAAGTTATAATAGTTTCTAAAAAACCCCAGACATTGCTATATTTTCGAAATACCTAGTCAAAAGTGGTTTCGGAGATATTTTTAATAAATCAAATCTTGAGAGTTGCAAGTAGGGAAAAAAATCACAGAAAAAGATGAATTTGATAAAATTTCATTTTTGAGTATATGTCTTCTTGGGCGTAGTTTTGAATACTTATTATCATAAATTAATTGTCAAAATAATATCTTACCCGAAAAAAAAGCAGAATTCTGTCTAACATAAAGACCCTTATTGGATTAAGAAATTTGTTTAAATCACAGTTCATAAGCTGAAAAACTAAATTCGTGTTATATAAAACCCTTATTAGACTTATTTTGGTCTTTGGTTCTGAAACTTGGCAAGATCTGAGGAAGCCCATTTGCGTATATTTGAGAAGATTTTAAGGGTTATTCTTGCAGGGGTTAAGGATAGTGATTGTTGGAAAGACGGTACAACGCAGAAATATATAAATGCTATGAAGACCTAAAAATTATAAAAGTTATTAAGATAAATTGAATAAACTGGGCTCCTCATATCTATAGAAATGATTTAAACTCTGTGAAAAGGCTCGTTTTGACAAAGCCACAGAGACAAAGAGGAAGAGGACGATCCAGGTTGCGATGTCTAGACGCAGATGAGAAGGATTTCCCTCTACTAAAGGTTAAGAATTGGAGGATCCTTGTCACCCAGAGAAATGCATGTAAATCTCTTCAAATGGAAGCCTTGGCCCACTCTGGACTGCCCTGCTATTGATGATGATGGGTCTTCTAATTGGTTTTGTGTTTATGTATTTTAGTATATAAAGAATTGTTTAAATTATCTTATAAAACACAGTCAATGTATAATATGAAAATAACAAAAGGGTTTTTAAACAGAAAGAGATAAATCAATTTAAATTTATTAATTATGGAACAAATTAGTTTAGTATACGCTTTTGTTTGATTTAGGGTGTATGCAGAAGTATCACTGTACAATCAAAATAAACGTTTCTCTCACAATTTCAGAAGAAAAACGAACATTTAAAAAATGAATTCAAATAATACCATTTGAATATTCAAATAATCAAATCAAATCATTTTTATAACCTAAGTAATCATATGAATATTCAAATAACACCAAATCATTTGGATGTTCACCAAAATAATCATTTAAATAAACAAATAAATATTCCTTTGAATATTCTGATAATATCATTTGAAATTCTTATAAATAATCATTTGAATTGTATTTTTGAATGCAAAAATGCACCTGTTGATATTAGAAAGTATGTAAGTACAAAACCATCAAGAAATATGAACTCTCAGGATTTAAAAGTTGATGGTATTTCTGTGGGCTGCAATGTAGAGCTACCTCTAGTGGTGCACCCTGGACAACGTTCTATGCGGATAAGTGGTCTACAGTTTTAGGCATAAACTCTCACTGCTATCCTAACCGTCGTCCGGTTGTCCATCATGTAATGTAGTGGAATGCTGGTGGCTTGTCTCAATAAGAAAGAAATGATCTAATGAATATCTATATCGCAATTGGGATTTTTGAGGGAACCAAACTGCATTCTTTGTGATATGGCAGAACTAATGAACCGAGCTCATCTCCATCATTGCTTGAACTTCATGGCGAATTCGAGGCGGTGAGATATTGCCAAGCTAGAAAACTCCTGGGGCTATAACTGGTCAACTTAGTTGAACTCTTTTGTATGCATTTTCTCCTTTATTTTGTATTTTCCATTTTGTATTACCTTACCATTGGAAATAAAAAAATATATTACAGCTACTTCAAAATTTAAATATTCTGTCAAATTTATCTAAAAAGCAATATACAGTAATGTAATAACAGATAGCAATTTATATGCATGCTTAAGATATAACAGCAATCTATCGGTTTTATGAATAAATCATATATTTACGCAATTTTAAAAAATTACTTATCATTGCAATGGTAATGATAAATAAGAAATAAATTTATCGTATAAAAATCACTTGTATATTATAATTATTTAAAAATATATATTAAACTATGCATATTATTTATGTTAAACGTTTATGAATTTTTTCAATGAATAAATTAGTAACGAAAATATATTTTTTTGTTTGTTTAAGAAAGTGATTCACAGCTGAATTTGATTTGTTATACTTTAGGAAAACTCATTACATAGCCGTATTTAAATAAATAACGATGTAGATAGGTATTTAAATTGAAATATTTGATCTTTAATATAATTATATTTTTATTTTTATTATTTTCAAGCTTTCCAATTCTTATAAAACATAAATATAATGTAATACTGAAGTTTTTAAGTTAGTGTTGTTTTTTCTTATATTTATACGGTGCTTTGAGCTATTTTTGAAAAATCTTTTTCATTATTTTCTATATAAAAAACTTTTCAGACAAAATTTATATAGAGAAGAAAAGAAAAGATAATTTTTTGATAATCTTTACCTACAGGCTAATTATCTCAAAATTTCTTAAATAAATAGTGAATATTATGAGAAAATAACTTTTCCATTTTTTGAAATTTTAACTAAAAAATATTAATTATTTTCGATGTATAAGCTCAAATTTTTCTTTAAAATTAATATTTTACTTTTTGTTAATATGTTAATATTTATTTTTATTAATGTTATACTTTTTTTAAGTAAAACAACAATAACGTTATTATTATTTTAATTAGTTTTGTCTAATTTCTTGACATCTGACAGTTTTGTTGTAAATAAAAAACTACCAAAAAAAAGATTAAACCATAAAAATCATATTTATTACAATAAATTAAGAAAGTTCGAGTTAAATATGTTTTATTTACAATAATGAATAATTGAGTAATTTTATGTTTAGTCATCTTATATCGAAATTATTACAATGAATATTTATTCTATTACTAACATTATTTAAGCAGACTTCTTAAAGACAACAGGTATAAAAATAGAAAGGCTAATCTGATGCTACAAAGTTTTATTAAACAGTTAATAGAATTGAATAAAAGAAAATATTTAATTTTTGAAGAAAATAATTAAGATCAATTACATAGTTATATACAAAAATTGAAGCCAACATGACACATCAGGCATTTACTTCTACAAGCACGTGATTAAATAGATACAGGAAATGTTCCAAAAGTACCGTTTTGAGTTTCCTGATAAGTAAAAATGTAAGCGAGAAATATTTGGTTATATTAAAAAACAGCAAAATTCTGAAAAATTCTGAAAATTTTGTAAAAAAGTAATCAGATTACCGTGCATAATTTCTCTAAATTGGCGTCTTTTAGATAAATTGCACAATTAATGTTGCACAGTACGCTTTCATTTTATTTTTTAGATTTGAATTTATTATGTTAACATAAAAGTATTGTTAGCAAACAAGATAATAAAAATATAACTAAATAAATATCAATAAGGTTAAATTTTACACGGTTAAAAGCAATTTAATGGATGTAAACTTATATTGATAACTTATATTAATGATCTATATATTGATATTACAAAATTATATTGATGATCTATATATATATATATATACGTCGTAAACATACATTGATGACTTATATTGATGGTCTATATATTGATGTTTCAAACCTATATTGATAACTTATATTGTTGATCTATATATTAATGTTATATTGATGATATATACATATATATTGATGTTACAAGCATATATTGGTGATCTGCAATAAAATTTTTAAAAAAAAACAGACTATCTTCATAATTTTTTATTCATTGAAGCAGATTATTATTAAAACTACTTTCAATAGTTTTAAGAGTGAAATAGAACAGTTGTAAATGCCAGTGAATATTTAATTATTTATATGTTGTTATTGTAAATATTTGAAAAAAAAAAAATAAAATACAAATAAATATTTAATTGTAAAAATATGAGAATAAAAGCTATATTTTGTAATTATGGAATTTGAAAAATTGTGTTTCATAATGGGATCTAAAAAACAAAATGTCGTAATATGACAAAATTTTTTGAATATGAAAATTTTACCCTCCTTGCGTAATATGACAACATCTACTACAAGGCATCAGCCCTCTTTATACTGACTGAACTTCCTTAGCAATGACCCAGGATTAAACTGTCTAGTTAAATGCCACACCTTTCCATCTGATTATCTTTTGTTTTTTGTCCGTATTTAACTAAATGCAATAAATAGTTGCTGTGTAACTCTGATCCCTATTAATTATCCTATTTTCGTCTTTTGACAAATTAAAAAAAAAAGTTATCTTTTCGCAATTTTATCAATTTACATTGAATTTATTATTTTTATATTTAAAAAGAAACATAGAACAGATTTTTAGCTTTTAAAAAATAATCTAAACATTTTGGTAGAACGGTTTCTAAATATTTTTTTTTTTTTCAAAGTACAAAAATTTTATAAGCCTTTTTGGTGAAATTTCATTCAGCAGTTTATAATAATAGATTTATTTAGCATTTTCTATTTTACCTAACCAAACTAAATCTTTATAAAAAAGAATATATTTCATAAAAATATAATTTAAATATTAACTTTCTAAGAAATAAATCAAAATAATATAAAAATAATAAAATAATTAAAATATAATTATTGACATTTTTTATTTTAATTTGTGATGTTTTTTTGACTAAATTTATTTTTATCTGCAGCATTTACTAAAAATATCGCATAATTTTTCTTGGAAAGAAAAGGTTTTAAATTTCTTTACGACAATACTTTTTATAAGAGTTTTAATCAATCAGCTCGTTCTTAATTTGACGGAGAAAGAAATTCGCAAGTGTTATTAATAAAAAGAAAGAATTCTGTAAAAACATAATGTAACCACTGAAAGAATGGACTATATAAACAAAAAAATAGCTTTTATTTAAATATTAATAATAAAACTTTTTTTCTAATATTTCAGACCGAGCTCTCATGTTTCAACCCTCAGTTCTAGGAATTATTCTGACTTTAAAATATTAACAATGTTTTTCTGAGTTTAAATAACTAATTTTTTACTGAAACAGAAAAACTCGACGATTTTTATTCATTGATGTACTATATATACTCTATATCACATATAACCATTTAATTTACAAAGCCTAACAAACGGGAAAAGAAAAACTTTTATTAAATTAAATCAGTTTTCCAAGGATAAAATATACTAATTTACACAGAAAAAATACAATATGAACATGATAATGATTCACTGGTAAGAAGCTTATCTGAAACATTAAATTTTGTTAAAATATTTGAATTTTAAGGTTTTTATATATTATTAATTACATTCATTGTTTTGAAGCCAGAAATTGTATCTCTACTGTGGTGATATTTTTACTTCAAAGGATTATTCCTTTGACTTCCTGAACTTTCTTAACTCAAAGGACAATTAAAAACATAGACTTCTGAGCTTATATTTGATTTCGAATTTGCTTCCTTACAATCCTTCGGTTACAGGTATCGGGTTCAAATCCCGGCGTTGCCATGGGGTGTTTGTAGCGGTTCGGAATCCACTCCTTTAAAACCGTAGGCGTAGAGCGTTGGGGTCATTGTTACCCGCGTCCGTTGCTATCTTCAAGTTACACGAGTCCCCCTGGATAGTGCAAAGTGAGTAAAATCGGTGCAGTCCTTATGGCATTAAGAGATCACGGTCTATTTGCCATCTGCGTTAGAAAAAAAAGGGCAATCTTCAGAAATTGTCTGTAGGTTCAGAATTGCTTTATAATGTTCAGTATTTTCTGATTGACAGGAAAAAAAAAAAATAAGTACACAAACATTAGCATGCAAATTTATAAATAAATGTACTTCTTTTTACAATTCGGATTTAGTTCTTCAATTCTTAGGGGGATTCAATGGTCATGGGACAAACTTTGAGTGCTAGTACAGATTATTGTAACATACATTTTCGTATAGGAAAGTATGGTTGGAAGTGACGTGTTGAGGCAATGAACACACTTACAAAGAAAATTTCTCGAAACAAATGGGCTGAATAGTACAGCTAATACCTATGTAGTAGCCTTTGGGTTGAGTTCAGTTCATTTGGCAGCATGGCAGGATGTACACTCAAAGTTGCCATTTAAGTAACAGGTGGGCTGAACATTTTCCATATTCTGACACTCATAGCGGACTTATGGCGCTACTAGTGTTAATCCATATGGATTTCTTAGCTAGCCCTAACCTTCA
>BPLR01003455.1:0-50840 GCA_021605095.1 Caerostris extrusa
AGGTTACGTATTGCTCCGATACATTCAGTGCGTTAGAGTGTTTTAAGGTGTGTTGAGTGATATGTTTTTTTTAATATTTTTCTAGTGACAACTTATTGAATCAAGGAATTTTTTTTGATATGCCATCTGTGAGAACGCTCCTTCAATAAAAAGAATAGAAAATTTATAATTTTTTAAAAAAATGAAAAAAAAAAAAAATGAACCCACAACATAATTCTGTTTGGGGGGGTGGACAGGGGGAAACACCTACATAATTGTATATATTATTTTACTTTCCTATCAATAGAAAAGGACCTCACTACATAAAAGTTCCATTCTTTATGAGATTCGTGGCCCACAAGCAACGTGCTCAGCTAGCAGGCAGGAAGGCTGAGGTTCGGAATCCGCTGGCAGGAACCTAAGTTCAGAAACGAGAAGGCCTCGATAGCGACAATGTATCTTGCATTGATAGTCGAACTACTTGATGGGAGTTTTTCCGAATTTTCCATACAACACGTAAATGCGGAGTTACCCGCGATGCCATCCCTGACGGTGCCATGAGCATAATTTCTTTGTATTGGTTCGAACCCACTTTAAGTCTTTTAGGATCCCGGTCTCATATGACCGTGTAGAGCGTTACAGAGCTCAATCAGACTTCACCCACATCTTTCCCTAACTGTAAAGGGCAACTCAGTAGCTGTAGTAGTAGTAATAGCTGTAGGCACAGTAATGTTGTGTGGCATAGTAGTGTAGTAGTAGTAGTAGTAGTAATATCGTATTATTCCACGATGTTTTTTAGATGAGCATTCCGTGGATGGAGGTTCTACTCCCTCCTTCTCAGGCCCCAATAAAGGACTATCAAACGATACAAATCAGCAGGCTGATTTGTCACGCCACTCATCGACATTTTACAAAAGGGATTCTAGTTTGTTTGTCGTGTTTCGAGCCCGGTTTTAAATTTGGGAAGAATCCTCACTAATTTCCATTTTTAACTAGCTGGCTACTGATTTGTAAGAATCAACTACACATTTTAATCATGCCCGATAGAAGATATTTAAACATTGGGATATATTTTTGAGAAACTATTATACATTATAATCATATAATTTTTTTGAAAATTATATTATTATAATGTATGGCCATTTTTCTCACAATAATTAAAAAATTATATGTGATTGGGAATTATATCTATATCTATTTCACCTGCACGCTAGCTGCAAATGTTACCATTGTTCTACGAGTCGGGGCATTTTAATCCTTTGAAATAATTAAATTTCAAACCATTTAAAAAATGAAATGTTTATTTAAGAAAATACACATTTAATCGTGAGAAACAAAGGCAATCAATTTAATTAATTCCCTTTTGTTTCTCACGATTGATTGTTTTTGGAACTCGTGTTCGCAAACAACCCATTGCAATGATGGAGATCATTGTTTTCCTGGAGGAATTTTAGGGTAACTGGCTTGCGTTAGTATGGACGAAAACCCGAAAAACTTTTATCGAGATACGTTTTTGAACAGCGTTGTCATAATCCAGTCATCTTCAAGTTTCTGAAAGCAGTGACTGCATCGGAGGCCGTCAGTGGATTGCCACCAAAATCCACTTTCGCTAACTGGGTGAATGTTACCACTAGGCTATGAGTTAGACATTTTTAATTATCTGAAATAATAAAATTTCAAATTTATTAAGAATCTTTATAAATAACACACATTCTATTCAAACTTTCTGTTTATTAAATATTAGCTACTTGTTAAACAATGTAAATAACACATGTTAAACAATAGTTGTTATATAAGAAAACATGTTTAACAATGGTTGTTAAAAACATGTTAATTAATATTTTTTGTTCACTATAACAATAGTTGTTATATAAGAGAAGCATGCTAAATAACAGTTCCATAATAAAATAAAGATCGAAAACTGCGCGATACAAATGCCACTTATCATTAATGGCCGCTTTTCAGGAAAGCCGTTTGCTAATTCAAAACTCTTTTTTAAAAATAATCCCCCTCCTAGCTGGTGTAGAAATGAATGATAGAGAAAGGAAGTTGGAAGTGACAAGATCACCCCCATTCGCCCCCATTCTGACGCTTCGGGGATGTGCTCCCGAAGACTTCCACCCTTAATTTCATTAGTCACGTAAATCGAAAAACAAGCACTGATCCCGAACTTCTTTTTTTTTCCGGGAGAGAGTTTTCCCGAAAGTATCCATCCTTTTCCGGAAAATTAAGTTGTTTTTTTTTTGCTGCCCTCATGTATATAATGGATGCTTTGAATAAAACAAAATAAAAAAATAAATAAAAGAGAGAAGAAGCAAGTGGAACTTTCCACATGTTTGACATTTATTAGGCTCCGTGATGGAAAGGGTTGAATACTGCCATGTATATAATGTTCGGCAAGGGGGAAACTCGATTACGATTATGATTTTTTTTTTTTTTTTTTCAGTGGAAAAAGGTTTTTTGATAAAAATGGATCCTTTCATATAATTTTTTTTATTTTTTTTTTTTTTTTTTTAAGAAGAATTTATTTATTGTGAAAGATCGCCATTTTCGATCTTGTTTTCGGAAAATTGAATTAAAGTGATTTTGAAAATAAGAATTTTTCCTCATTTGTTTGTTACGAGTTTCAAGTTAAAATGGTACAAGTATCTATATCTAATTATTTGCACTAAAAAAAAAAAAATTTAGAATTTCAATAGAATGAAATGATAATTATATTTGGAGTTCTTTTTTTTTTTTTCCTACTATTAGTTCACACTCTCCATATATATATTTATATATCTTGTTCAAATTTCCAATCGTTAATAGCGTACTTTTTATTCATCCACCCACGTTCAAATACATTTTTTGAACTTGTAGTTGATGACACTGGATGTTAATACTGTTTTTTTCCAATATTAATTAATTCATTAAATTTAATTAATTAATTTTTAGTTTTATAGGAAATTTTTTCTCTTATATAAGATATTTAGCAGGATATAAATTTAGAATAAATACCGTCAGTGGCGAAGCTTTTAGATCGCTGAAAAAAATTTTCTTTTTTTCAGATTCTTTTTTTCATTCTGGGTTTTAGTCTGAGTCAAGGAGGGAACAAAATGGGAAATGATTTCTTTCTCTTATATTCTGAAGACTGATTTTTTTCCTCCATTCTATTCAATCCTCTCTTATAAACAAAAGTGTACAAAACTTCTTGAAAATTATATATGTAGTTTTTCTGAATCTTAATTCTTTTTTTTTTATATTAGTTATCAATTTTTTGTTGCTTTTTTTTCGGAGTTTCTATACTGTGTGTCCCAAAATTCACACAAAATTTGAATTCGTGTATATCCTAAATCAGGGGGTGGACAACGGAAATGAACTGGCGGACCACTTTGAAAATGCATCCTAACTCCGCTGGCCGCATATAAGATTATATATCCCCATAGCAGATTTAGACCCACTATAGACATTTTTTTGGAGTAAAAAATTGAAACATAATGAGTTATTATTTTTGTGTTTACTTTTATTCTTACATGTTAACATAAATAATATAATAATAATACTAAACGATATTGTAAAGAAAACATATAATGTTAAAATGGAAATAAAAATATATAAACATAAATGAAATAAAATGAGATCATTAAAAAATATGTATTTTACTAGTGCGATATTTGTTCCTCCACTCATCATGGGTTCACAGAATATAATAATTTAATTTTCTGTGTACTCGTAACTGTAAACTCAGGAATAAAACACGCAATATCTGTCCTATATTCGTAAGAATATTATTTTAAAATCAAGTTAATTTTTTTCTCATCATTTCGCCAGTTAAATTTCGAACATATGGATGCACAAATAATGTGTTTTTTAATACATTGGTAAATACTACTTTGGCCACTATAAAATAGGCCGCGGGTTGCCACCCCTGGTCTAGATGTTTGCTGTCTGCCAAGTCTCACCATAAAAAAAATGTGTGTAACATACACTGAAGTGACAAAAGTCATGGGATAGCAATATGCAAATTTTCAGATGGCAGTAGCATCGCGTAGAACAGGTATAAAAGTGCTTTCGCAGAGTTTTCATTTCTGTTCAAGTTATTCATGTGAAGAGGTTTTGACGCGATGATGACCACACGACGGAAAAACAGACTTTGAACGCGGGATGTTAGTTGGACTACGCATGGGTCATGCCATTTCGAAATCGTTAGGGAATTCAACATTCCCAGATCCACTGTGTCAAGAGTGTGCCGAGAGTATGAAATTTCAGGCATAACATCCCACCATGGACAGCGCAGTGGTCGACCATCCTGCACTTAACGACCGAGACCGGCGATAAAGAGTCGTAAATTCTAACAGACAAGCAAACACTGCGTCAAATAACCGCAGAAATCAATGTGGGACGTACAAGGGACTTGTCTGTTAGAACTGTGTGGGGAAATTTGGCTTTCTTGGGCTATTCCAGCAGAAGACCGACTCGAGTGCCTTTACTGACAGAACGACATCGCTTGCAGCGACTCTCGTGGGCACGTGAGCATATCGGTTGGTCCCTAGATGAATGGAAAACCGTGGCCTGGTCCGATGAGTCACGATTTCAGTTGGTAAGAGCTGATGGTAGGGTTCGAGTGTGGCGCAGACCCCACGAAGCCATGGACCCAAACTGTCAGCAAGGCACTGTTCAAGCTGGTGGTGGCTCCGTAATGGTGTGGGCTGTTTTTTTTCATGGCATGGACTCGGTCCTCTGGTGCGACTGGACCGAACATTGACTGGAAATGCTTATGTTCAGCTACTTGGAGATCACTTGCAGCCATTCATGGACTTCATGTACCCAAACAACGATGGGATTTTTATGGATGACAATGCGCCATGTCACCGGGCCACAACTGTTCGCGATTGGTTTGAAGAACATTCTGGACAATTCCAACGAATGATCTGGCTACCTAGATCGCCCGACATGAACCCATCGAGCATTTATGAGACATCATCGAGAGGTCTGTTCGTGCCCAAAATCCTGCACCATCAACACTTTCACAATTATGGACGTCTATCGAGACAGCATGGCTCAATATTCCTGCAGAAGACTTCCAACGACTTGTTGAGTCCATGCCACGTCGAGTTGCTGCACTTCGCCGGGCGAAAGGAGGGCCGACACGATATTAAGAGGTATCCCATGACTTTTGTCACTTCAGTGTATATATATATATATATATATATATATATATATATATAAACTGTCGATAATGTGAAAAGATATTATTAATTATTGATGATATTAATATAACAATAATGTTAAGATATAAAATACTTTAAAAGTATGAATTTAAAAAAATAAGTAAATGCTAAGCAAAAGTCTTTATTAAATTAAATTGTCTTTTTTTTACAAAAAAAATTTAAAAAAATTCAAATAATAAAGATCTCATTAAATAAATTTTTACATAATACATTTCCTTGTGAAAAACAAATATATATGAAATAGGAAAACAGTATTCGAATTACAGTGGCTCCCTGAAGTATTCGTACAGTTTTAAGAAAATGAGTAAAAAAAAAAGCGCTGTTTACTGGAATTAAATTATACTATAATGTCCAATATTTTTTAAATATCCTGTCCATGTGATGATGGATAAAAAGAACTATTTATATATATACAGGGGGTTATCAAAATAATGGAAACGCCTGTGAATAAAAGTGACATTTTTGAATGCGCTTCGTAAACATTAAAATATAATAATAGCTATCCACCGGCATATCTCCCAGAACTTCACAATATCTCCATGAAGAATGGTACAATATTCCTCTAAACACTACTCAAAACTTGTATGAATCGATTCCCAGGCGAATCCAAGCTGTATTACATGCCAAAGGAAATCCTACACCATAATAATAAAGGATTCTTTTTTATAAATCTATGGTGTTTCCATTATTTCAATAACCCCTGTATATATTGGCTCATTTTCTTTTTTTAATAATTTATTGAAGAATTATTGAATAAAAAATTATATTATAAATAAATACATAACGAGTAAATAGTGGTGCTTGTTTTTCTTTTTATTTTACTTAATTAAATAATTATGAACGTGAATTGTTTTTCACTGTATATTAAGCTATTTATTAATTTAATTTTTTTAAATAATGTAATAATTTATTATAATACGTATTTAATTATTCAATGTTCTTGTTTTTGACCTCCAGTAATACAATTATATTTAGATAATCATGGTTTAAATTGAAATAGATTTTACGCAATTTTTAATATTTAACTTCAAAATTATGAAGCCAAGAGTCCATTAAAATTATTTTAAGGCCTCATTTTACAAAACCTAACCAAATCGTCCAGCTCTAATTAGGGAACTTAACTCTGAATTAATTATTCCTTTTTTTTCTTTACTTCATAGATAACCGATTACATGACTCGAACGACACACATCCGATCGATTCAATGATATGCATCATTTCTTTGTGAGAGCGATGACTAAGAAGTAGAAAAAAAAAAAGTACTCGAAGTTCATGAAAGCGTCCCAACCATTGAGTGACTCCTTCTGGTACGCGCCATTTGATTCAGCTATCGAATAGATGCCGATGTCCCTGCCGAAAAGCCAAGTCACCCGGACACCATTAGACCCTTATTCCACTCATTAAATGCGCATAAAGGTTCGACGATGATGTCAAACTGAACAGCCTTCAAACCTTGTGAATTTGACTGCGCGACAAGGATAAAAGAAATGGCGGCCATATTTGGCCACGCACATGCATTCGCGGAAAGTGATCCGATTTATGTTTTAAGTTGTTGTTATCGTGTCCATGGATTTAAAATATTATTAAAGTTAGATCAAGTCAAAAGTCGTCACGATAGCGGCCGCTAGCAACGGCGCCACTTCACTATACAGGAATATACACTCATGTCCATAAATTAAGGATAATGAAGTTCGGGCAAAGAAAGAGACAGAAGCAAACCAAATTTGACTTAATTGTAAAAACTATTTATTAAACAAAAGGTAAAGAGCAAAAAGATGCTATATGTTTGACATAATTAATAAAAATTGCGATTTTTACTCCCTGGAGCAAATTTCAAAAAAGAACCTATTTACAAAAACAGTATAACATGGTTAGTATGATGGTTAATATGGAGTATGTCTCCCGGAGGATGAAATACAGGCCTTACAACGCCTAGGCATGCTGAGTATCAAATTATCAATCTGATCTTGGGGAATATTACACTATTCATCAAGCAATGCCCTCCGAAGTTCCGGTTGACGGGCTGCGATTCGTCGGCCAAGCATATCCCACACATGCTCTATTGGGTTCAAGTCCGGTGAGTATGCTGCCCAATCCATACGGGTGATATCCTCCAATTGAAGGCATTCGTCTACAATGTTTGCACGGTGAGGACGGGCGTTGTCATCCATAAACAGAAATTCAGCACCCATGACGCCCCGAAACAAACCTACATGTCGTTCCAGAATGACGTCCCGATAGATGTGGCCTGTCATCGTTACACTCTGAACATGCAGGTCAGTTCTGGAACCAAGAAAGTTCCTCCCCAAACGAGCCATCCTGCACCACCTTAACGGTGTCGTTCAATGGTGTTCTCTTGGGGGTAACGGGTACCTGGCACTCTCCTTATGAAAGTCAGGCGAGAATCAGACTGCAAACTAAACCTGGACTCGTCGGAAAACATCACACCAGACCACTGTTGCGGTGTCCACAATGCATGCTCTCTACTCCAGGTTAATCGCAGGCGACAGTGAGTTGCGATAAGTGGAACACATCTGACAGGCCTACGAGCATATAGACCAATGTGCCCTAAGCGTCTGTACACAGTCTGCCTTGAAACTGTCGTACCGGTAGCTGAAGAGAGCTGACGAGACAGGTCTGATGCTGTGCTCCGTCTTTTTTTTTTTTTTTTTTTTTGGCAGTAACTGCTAAATACCGGTCCTCATTCGGCGTTGTAACTCGGGGGCGGCCTGTGCTGTAACATCTACTCACATTACCATCATCTTGGAATCATTGCCAAAGTCTGGAGATGACACTCTGGGCGATTACAAGTTCCTCGGATATTTCCAGCTGGGTACGTCCACATTCCAGTCGTCCGATATTCTACCACGTAAAAAATCATCCAAATGCTTCCTTTGTGCCATAACTATGCGGTTATTGCACTGAAAGGCTTTTTAAAGCGCTTGTGAACAATTTTACTTCTTTGCCACCATTCCTTATATACCCCTCTCTTACACTCTCGTCAGTGTGACGTACTATCCGCGCCATCTGGTGGTTTCCTGTAATTTGCATATTCTTCTTCAAGATGTGTGTGATAATTCTACAGGTGAAATTTTTATTTTAGAGTTCAATTTCTGTGTGATTCTGAATTATCCTTAATTTCTGGACATGAGTGTATATATATGTATTTTCAGTGAAAGATACGTTTAGGGCAATATATCTTTCATTGATTTATTGAATCGATTGAACAAATGTAAAATACTTTCAGCTAAAAAGTTTATAGACAGGGTGATTATAATTAGAGTCCCACTTTCAAAATGCTGTAAAAAAAAAAAAGTACCACTCGTCACAATGAGTTCAAATTTGAACTGAAGATACTTGAAGAAGGGAGAAAAGGTACGGTATCAAAAAAAAGTTTCAGAGTGTATTAATAGATAGCGCTTTTAAGCGGCATAAAGGAAGGGAATTCGGCTGCCAGTGATATTTTGAATCGAAATTACAACGTATTTGGCATGAGTTGCACATTAAAGCAACTGTAGTGTTCAATATACTTCATTGCTTCGGTTTCGTAACGGAAAAAATGAATTCCAATGTGACACTGTGAGTGGAAAGCCCCTCCACCACGACACGGTCATACGAAATTGAATGGGAATAAATGGTGGAACTCTTTTTGGAACTTTTTTTTTTTTTGATGCTATACCATTTCCCCCTTCTTCAAATATCTTTAGTTCAATTTGAACTCATTGTGACGAGTGGCTCTTTTTTTTTTACAGCATTTTGAAAGTGGAACTGTAATTATAATCACCCTGTATTCCGAAGTAGATATTTTTCCAAAAAGTATTTAGGGTGCTGTTTTTAGTCCCTCTAATTTGAATGCAACACCATTATAAAAATACCATATTCGTCAATATCATGGTCAAACGCTAATGATGATGCCACTTAAATGTTCAATTAAATTTAAAATTCAAAATCCGTCTGTCATTATTCATAGACAATAATTGATGTTCTTCTAAATTATTAATGCGTTTATTCTTATAAGGTGCATTACAATTTCTTTTTTAAAAATACTAAATTTCTTTTTTAAATTTTCTCAATAGAATTATTTGCAAAATACATAAAAAAATGTATTATGCCATAAAAATAGTTAAGTTTGATGCCTTAGACATTGTATATTCTTTTTAAAATTTCTAAAAGCAATAACCACAAAAAGAGTGCAGGGTATCATGAGAAACCCATGCAATAGCAATCCATACCATGATACAGGATATTTGCTGAGAATTCCACAAAACAGCATTTGAAGTATCTTTATCTAAGAGATCTGATGTTATGGATTTTGGTGCCTCAAATTGAACCTGCAATTTTCCCAAATCGCCTCTATTCAATTGTTTGTCTTTTCTAGCATGAGAGTTGTTGTCTGTACTGCACAGATAAAAGTAATCTAAAGGTTTCTATTATGTGAAGAATAGTGCTGGAAGACATTCTTTGGTTAAATTACTTCATCCATTGTTGAACTTGTATTGCAGATGACGCTGTGATTTTCGACAGAACTGGATCCTTTTTTTCCACATTCTGGCTTGAGCATTCAGGCACCAATACTCACAGACGAGACATCTCCTCTGCCCACTGATGCGTTTGTTGTGATGAACACAATGCAGACCCGAAGATTTTTTTTTTCACTTACCACAGCCGAATGTATGCATTACTGTGGCACATAACACATTAAAATTAACATTTAACACCAGAAACAATAACACCATTCCTTTTTTAAATTCAGTAAACGTGCAAAGTTTTCTTGTATAGAGTTTTTAAACGACGACATATAAAGTTCATAAATGAAGACAATACAATGAAAATGTACATAGGATCTCTATCTATATTTATCCAATCCATATCTATCTGATCTCGTACTATTAAATTTTTTCGATATCTATTCGGAAACGTGACCATTAAAGTTATTATCATCCTAATGCTGACAGCTTTGTAATAAATAGGGCATAAAGGCATTCCCTGTTGTGTTACCCCTTTATTGTCCAAGTAGTGTTGCAGACAGTCCTGAACCTTTTTTCTCACATTTTGACCTGAGTATTTACGCATCAATATTCGCACGACGCGACGTCTTGTCCTATCTTTTGTCCACTGGTGAATGTAGGCATTGTTGTGACGGTGTTTAACTTATCATCGAAAAAGAAGTAGAAGAAATTTCTTGATACGGAAATTAATCTTCTTTTAGATTTAACCTTTCTTTTGTTTGTGAATGTGGTCAGTTACGCACTCATATCATTTATATATTTTCCGAGAGTCAACTCATTCTCCATTTTATCATATTTGAAGGGAATTTAAAAAAAGAGGATTTATTTTAAATGGAAATGCTGATGTATTTTTAAATATAAACCCTATTTTAAATCACCTGCTTTATGATTCGCAAATGTAAGGTTAGAAGTTATTGAAACATGGCAATGAATCAAAAATATATCAAATTTTTTCCAAAAGTCCCTTCCAGCTATAGTGTCAGACGAAAATTATATTCAAAAAGAATAATGCAATTTGTTACAGTCATACAGCGTGTGCAGTGCCAGTATGCTTAGTAACACCATCCTTTGTTACAATTACAGCAGCACATCTTCTAGGCATTCTAGAAAAAGAAATCCCGCAATTACTTAAAGGATGACACAACAATAAAAACGATGATGCAGTCATGCACTCCTATTGTAAACCGATCTAAGTTATCTTCTTTCAACAATCTTTGTCTAATTTAAATTTATAATGCCATATTCATAAAAATATTAGTTATGTGTTTTTATTAGAAATTATTGTACATGTATATACTTTGATACTGAGGGTAAGAATATATACTAAGGATATCACTTGGGGAATACAAGAGATCCAGAAAAGATGTACTTTCAGGAATAGCTATGAGACATTTGCACGCGGTACTGAAAGCAATTTGAAAACTCCAGCCTTGCGAGACAGTCCAACCATTATCAATAAGGTAAAAGATAGTAGTACTTCTGAATATTATCTTGAAAGATTGGTTTGGTTTGTCACCTACGGTCATCTTGTGCATACGAGGACTAAACAGATCGGAAACTGCAGTTTAAAGGGGATTCCGAACTACCACAAACATTCATGCACCGCCTGGATTCGAACCGGGAGGCTGTGATACCAAAGGCCAGAGCGCTAGCCAATTGGCTATCAGATCGCTATCTTGAGAGAAGATAAAATTCTGAAGTGCTGAATCTTATCTTGGAGAGAAGAGAAGATTCAAAAGTGCTAAATCTTTCTAAGCTTTCTTTCTTCTTTTCTTTCTAATCTAGCTTTCCAAGTAATGGCTGCCCCACCACAGGAATCCCAATTATTTTCATTCGTAAATTTTTGCATACAACCAATAATACAAGAGTAGAGAATGGAAATTTTATGCACGAAACATTAAAAAAAAAATCATCCTGTTGTCGGTGTCCAAACATGGCGGACAGTCCCCATTTGATTATTCATCGTTCTGAATCCTGCGATCCGTGGCAAAACCTTTTAAAATAACGACAGGGGTTTTTTATGACACCGACGCCTCCAGAGAGCAACAAAATAGGAAGAGAGCGAGAGCAAAAGGCGTTAAAAAAAAAAGTGGGCTTCGAACCCCGCGTTGGAGAAAAAGCAATTAAAAGCGAAAAATGATTTTTAATTTTCGACGGGCGCCACATTAAATCTTCGTGGAGGAAAGGTCCCCTTTCGCCCCTAAATGGCCATCTTATTATTTTGGGGTAATGCCCGTGAAACTGAAATCGTATGCTTTAGTGACGGGTTATTACCATCAGCGCTTTTTCACTGGACGTGAACTGCTTGAGTAACTTTTTGCAGCCTACTTTTGGCCTCTTTTTTCGCATTTGCAGTTCAAAACATTCCCTTTTTATCAGTATGCTATTCAGAAAATGGGAATTGAATCACAGCTAGCCCTAATGATAGGTGTTCAATAATAAGCAAACCATTAGACGTAATCTAATTATTCATTTTGAATATTCGAAAAAAGACTTCAAGTTTTTGACAATGATTTACGACAGCAATCATTTAAAAATTAATTAAATAATAGTTTAAGATGTAGCCTACTCGAAAGTGACTACATCATAGCTTCAGTGCTGCGATACATAGTGACTACATATTTGCTTTCTTAATGGCTGAGTGGTTGTATGCGATATCTTGAGTGGAGATTCGATGTGCTCTGATGGCATAAACTGCAGACACTGCTTTGAAAAATGTAATTAGACGTAATCTAATTATTCATTTTGAATGTTTGAAAAGACTTTTGATTTGATGATTGAAAAAGTGAGATGTTTGAATGTTTTTGACAATGATTTATGACATCAATCATTTAAAAATTAATTAAATAATAGTTTAAGATGTAGACTACTCGAAAGTGACTATATCACTGCTTCACTACATCATAGCTACAGTGCTGCGATACATAGTTACATAGTTGCTTTCTTAATGGCTGAGTGGTTGCATGCGATAACTTGAGTGGAGATTCGATGTGCTCAGATGGCATAAACTGCAGACACTGCTTTGAAAAAAAAATGTAATTAGACGTAATCTAATTATTCATTTTGAATGTTTGAAACGACTTTTTGATTTGATGATTGAAAAAGTGAGATGTTTGAATGTTTTTGCAATGATTTATGACATCAGTCACTTAAAAATTAATTAAATAATAGTTTAAGATGTAGACTACTCGAAAGTGACTACATCACTGCTTCACTACTTCATAGCTACAGTGCTGCGATACATAGTTACATAGTTGCTTTCTTAATGGCTGAGTGGTTGCATGCGATAATCTTGAGTGGAGATTCGATGTGCTCAGATGGCATAAACTGCAGACACTGCTTTTGAAAAAAAAAAATGTAATTAGACGTAATCTAATTATTCATTTTGAATGTTTGAAAACGACTTTTGATTTGAAGATTGAAAAAGTGAGATGTTTGAATGTTTTTGGCAATGATTTATGACATCAATCATTTAAAAATTAATTAAATAATAGTTTAAGATGTAGACTACTCGAAAGTGACTATATCACTGCTTCACTACATCATAGCTGCAGTGCTGCGATACATAGTTACATAGTTGCTTTCTTAATGGCTGAGTGGTTGCATGCGATAACTTGAGTGGAGATTCGATGTGCTCAGATGGCATAAACTGCAGACACTGCTTTGAAAAAAAAAAAATGTAATTAGACGTAATCTAATTATTCATTTTGAATGTTTGAAACGACTTTTGATTTGAAGATTGAAAAAGTGAGATGTTTGAATGTTTTTGACAATGATTTATGGCATCAATCATTTAAAAATTAATTAAATAATAGTTTAAGATGTAGACTACTCGAAAGTGACTATATCACTGCTTCACTACATCATAGCTACAGTGCTGCGATACATAGTTACATAGTTGCTTTCTTAATGGCTGAGTGGTTGCATGCGATAACTTGAGTGGAGATTCGATGTGCTCAGATGGCATAAACTGCAGACACTGCTTTGAAAAAAAAAAATGTAATTAGACGTAATCTAATTATTCATTTTGAATGTTTGAAACGACTTTTTGATTTGAAGATTGAAAAAGTGAGATGTTTGAATGTTTTTGACAATGATTTATGACATCAATCATTTAAAAATTAATTAATAGTTTAAGATGTATACTACTCGAAAAGTGACTATATCACTGCTTCACTACATCATAGCTGCAGTGCTGCGATACATAGTTACATAGTTGCTTTCTTAATGGCTGAGTGGTTGCATGCGATAATCTTGAGTGGAGATTCGATGTGCTCAGATGGCATAAACTGCAGACACTGCTTTGATTATTCAAAAAAAAAAATGTAATTAGACGTAATCTAATTATTCATTTTGAATGTTTGAAAAGATTTTTTGATTTGATGATTGAAAAAGTGAGATGTTTGAATGTTTTTGACAATGATTTATGGACATCAATCATTTAAAAATTAATTAAATAATAGTTTAAAATGTATACTACTCGAAAGTGACTATATCACTGCTTCACTACATCATATTACAGTGCTGCGATACATAGTTACATAGTTGCTTTCTTAATGGCTGAGTGGTTGCATGCGATAACTTGAGTGGAGATTCGATGTTCTCAGATGGCATAAACTGCAGACACTGCTTTGAAAAAAAAAAAATGTAATTAGACGTAATCTAATTATTCATTTTGAATGTTTGAAAAGATTTTTTGATTTGATGATTGAAAAAGTGAGATGTTTGAATGTTTTTGACAATGATTTATGGCATCAATCATTTAAAAAATTAATTAAATAAATAGTTTGAAAAGATTTTTTAAGATGTAGACTACAATCGAAAGTGACTACATCACTGCTTCACTACATCATAGCTACAGTGCTGCGATACATAGTTACATAGTTGCTTTCTTAATGGCTGAGTGGTTGCATGCGATAACTTGAGTGGAGATTCGATGTGCTCTGATGGCATGAACTACAGACACTGCTTTGAAAAAAAAAATGTAATTAGACGTAATCTAATTATTCATTTTGAATGTTTGAAAAGACTTTTTGATTTGATGATTGAAAAGTGAGATGTTTGAATGTTTTTGGCAATGATTTATGACATCAATCATTTAAAAACTAATTAAATAATAGTTTAAGATGTAGACTACTCGAAAGTGACTATATCACTGCTTCACTACATCATAGCTACAGTGCTGCGATACATAGTTACATAGTTGCTTTCTTAATGGCTGAGTGGTTGCATGCGATAACTTGAGTGGAGATTCGATGTGCTCTGATGGCATGAACTGCAGACACTGCTTTGAAAAAAATGTAATTAGACGTAATCTAATTATTCATTTTGAATGTTTGAAAAGACATTTTGATTTGATGATTGAAAAAGTGAGATGTTTGAATGTTTTTGGCAATGATTTATGACATCAATCATTTAAAACTAATTAAATAATAGTTTAAGATGTAGACTACTCGAAAGTGACTATATCACTGCTTCACTACATCATAGCTACAGTGCTGCGATACATAGTTACATAGTTGCTTTCTTAATGGCTGAGTGGTTGCATGCGATAACTTGAGTGGAGATTCGATGTGCTCTGATGGCATAAACTACAGACACTGCTTTGAAAAAAAAAAAATGTAATTAGACGTAATCTAATTATTCATTTTGAATGTTTGAAAAGACTTTTGATTTGATGATTGAAAAAGTGAGATGTTTGAATGTTTTTGGACAATGATTTATGACATCAATCATTTAAAAATTAATTAAATAATAGTTTAAGATGTAGACTACTCGAAAGTGACTATATCACTGCTTCACTACATCATAGCTACAGTGCTGCGATACATAGTTAATAGTTGCTTTCTTAATGGCTGAGTGGTTGCATGCGATATCTTGAGTGGAGATTCGATGTGCTCAGATGGCATAAACTGCAGACACTGCTTTGAAAAAAAAAGGCAGGGCCTGGAGTAATTGTGACAAAATGCTCACTCTAACAGTCAGAATACTTCAGACTAGAATTTTACGGTTTTCTCCAAAACGACACATAAATAAAAATGTGCAATTTTTGAAAGTTCAGCTGAAAAGCATTACTCCACCCTCCTGCCCATCCCTGATGTAGATGCAGTTTTTATCTACTTCTCAATGGTGTAGCATTAAGTAACATAAAAGTATTTAAAAAAATTCAAATAAATAAAGAATTAAATGATAATATTGAAGATAGATTAGAGATTTTGAAATAAGAACTTATAACTGAGCTATTGAAAAAAAAAAAAATCCATCATAAGTTGAGGATTACTTTATATATAGTAAATATTTTCATAAAATGATATTTATAAAGTAAGCTAAATTAACTTATGTTATAAGTGAACAATTAGGATATCATAGTACATAATGACAAATCCCAAAAAATACTAACTTTGTTGAAATTCATTTCAATAACAATATAAATTGCCTGCTTTCTTATATCTTATTTATTCTTATCTTTCATTGATTATAGTGATGTATCAATAGATTAAACAATAGATTAGTTCTATATCAGAAAAATACTTAAACATTTAGGAAAAATAAAAAGAATCAATCAATTCAAATACATTCTAACGTTAAACTGCTGCCTGACCAGTTAAGTAAAAGCTTGTGTAGCGAGGTCAAAATTTAAAATTTAACATGGCACTGACTAGTCGTTTTCGAGTCTCAGTTAAAGAAAATTTTTGAACCATACATCAGATATACCAATTTTAAAAATAAATATCTAAAAAAAATAAAAAATAAATATTTTCAATTTATGACACCTCCACTTTTTTTAATTATTATAAAATGTACTTTATATATATTATATATATAATTATTTATCAGATGAAGTTTTATCACATAACAATAGGAGAAAATTGAAATAAAACATATCATACAGTTAGAATAAAAACTTCATTAATTTTATTTGTTTTTAATATATTTTTATTATAAAAATTTTGTATGCATTTATTTTACTTTAGGTTTAAAAAAGTAAAACAAATGCATACAAAATTCAAGATTAGAAAGAAGTTAAATTTTTCATTTTGGGTAGCATTCGTTACATGCGGCCCATGATTGTCCATGGAATTGTCAGGATTGTCCATGGCAATATCTGAGCCACATGCAGCCTTGGACAATCCTAATTTAGTGCTAGGTTCTTTTTAGGCAATCCTTATTTACTGATTTAATTTTACAACGCATGCAAAATTCTTTTATATAAGACACAAATTAATCTTGATAAAAAAAAATACATTACAAATAATGGTGAAAATAAAAAAAAAAAAAAAAAAAAAAAAAAAAAAAAAATTTTTAGGGGGAAAAAAAATCCCTACTACTATTTCACTTGTTTTTAATATATTTCTTATAATTAGAATTTTAAAAAAGTAAAACAACTGCATAAAAATTTCCTTGTTAGAAGAAAGTTAAATTTTTCATTTTGTGCCGCATTCGCAACATGGCTGATACACATGCGGTCCTGATTTAGTGCTAGGTGCTATTTGGACAATCCTTATTTAGTTATTTAATTTTACAACACATGCAAAATTCTTTCACAAAATAGGACACAAATTAATCTTAATCAATAAAATATTACAAACAAATAATAGTGAAAATAAAAGTAAAAAAAAAAAAAACAATCTAAAGTAGAAGAAAAAAAAAATTTAAGAAAAAAAAAAATCCCTACTTTCAAAATCCAAAACTTTTTTTTTTTTTTTGACAAATGGCAGAGTTAGTGTGCGGAAGAACAACCACTGTCTCTAAATACTTGCGGTTGATACAATAAGGAGAGATATGAAAGACAGACAGAAATAAAAAAATAAAAAAACTTTCCAATAATCTGAGATCACTCTCCACAGCTGCCGTCATACTCTTCTCCAGTAGGTTACGGGATAAGGGAAAAATAAAATATATATTTCAACCTTCAGATAGAAAATGAAACAAATATGAAAAAAAAAAAGCGAAAGACTTTCGATAAAATATATAACCTCCTTAGAACACTACACTAGGAAAAAAAAAAAAGAGATGAAATTCTTCTGATCGATTTAGAAGGTTGTTGAAGGGAGCCAATCATCAAGCCAACTAGCTTGAAGAAGAGGCTAAACTGGCGAAAAAAAGCCAAACAAATTGAAAGTAAATGAATAAAAATGTCTTTCGGAGGGAAGTGAGTGACAGGCCCAGACCAAATAATAAAGTTTTTTTTTTCATCATCTCCCCCTTTTCTTTTTTTTTTTTTTTTTTTTCAGTTTCCCTGTTCTCATTCCCCCTCACCCCCCTCAGGATGTTCTAGTTTAGAGGTTTTTGAAAGAAAAACTGAAGTTGTGCTACGCGCAGCAAATTTCGATTTCGGGGGAAGAAGATATTATTGAATAGTTTTAGTCTGAAATTCACTGAGTTTTTTGGGGCAGTATTGTTTCTTTCTAGACCCTTTTTTTTATTTTTATTTTATTTGATAAGACAAATTGTTGAAAAAAAAAAAACTGTTTTGTTTTTGACTTATATATAAAAACAATAAAAACAGACAAAAAAAAATTATAAAAACAGAGGGTTACAGTTTTATATGTTTTATAAACTTTATATTAATTGTTTTATTACATGAAAGACCTTTTCAATAAAATGAAAGCAACCGATACCTTTTCAATTAAATGTAAAACCTGAAAAATATTGTCAATATTTTTAATTTAAATTATCGATACTGTTGTCATAAACCATTTTTAAGATAGGTGCTCAATTTTAGGAGATGAAAGCATTTGTTATTTCAAAATTGCTGAGAAAATATTTTATTTAGAAATTAAAATTATAATAATTTAAGGTATTTATATATCGTCAAATTTAATTGGTTATGGCTTTGTGTTTTCGTCTTGTGTTTCTTCCTTCCGCCTATAAAACTAACTTTAACTCCCTGCACTACAACCCATTTTAGGCCAAGGCCGTCTACCTACTGGCAGATTTCGAGACAGGACATGGTTTCTTTTTACAGGATAAGGTTGTCAGCACTACGCCCAACACTCTGATCATATTAGACAGAGACTACGGTTTGGTACGGATGCTTGTAGTGGATTCCAATCCACTACAAGCATTCATGGTACTACCGGGACTCGAACCCTAGGTTACCGAGCGCCAAATTGTTAGTCACTCGGCTATCAAGCCTAATAGTACAAACTACTGGAAGTAAATCAAAATATCCAGAATTTTGATCTGTCAGATACTTAAATTTGTTTTTAAATTTCTTGGAATTCATTTATATATATATGTATGTTTGTGGATGGTTCGGAATCCGCTTTAAAACGGTTGGTCCCGATCTAACAGTATTGTTACTCCGTATTCGTAGATTATCTTTAAGCTACATGCACCCCTGGGCAGTGCGATGTGAGTAACATCGGCGCAGCCCTTGCTTATGGCATACAAGACAACAGCTTAAGTATTTGCCAGCTGCATTAGAAAAAAATAATAATAAAAGCTAACACGACATTCTTTTACGATATGCGTCAAATAACTCACAAGATAGTTTGCAACCAACAACAAAACCAAAATTCCAAAGATATCGCGGACAAAACCGAGGCCACCATTTCTGAAATTCTCTTTTTCCCTTACCTTCTGCAGCTAAGAAAAGGCGCGCGCACCAATCATAAACGGTCGAGCGCAGCAAGCAAACGTCACGCCTGATTTAAGGCAAATGTGGCCCGCGGGACGACACCAGAATTATTTGATGGTCCCCAAGACGCCGTTTGCGAAACAGGTCCTACATCAAATTTCATCGGCCGCCGGGTTCCGCCCCCATCGCTTTTATGGCCGGGGCGCGATGATGCAGGATTCGATAACAGCCCCTGGACTGCGATTGTTTTCTTGGCCCCGAGCTCTCTTTGATTTGTGTAGGATTTCGAGAGGGCCCGTTTGGGGTTTGGCTGTGGGAATTTCGCGCATTCAACGAGTTGAGCTCCTTCCATTAAAAATCGACTGTCTCTGTATTTTTTTTTTTTTTCACCTTCCTTTTTATTATTATTATTTGATACTCTATGACCAATTACAAGTGAAATGACTTTTTAGTAGTTGTTTTGATAGGTACAGTGGTACCTCAGTATTCGTCCTTGATCCATTTCTGATCTTATGCTCCCCACCCCCTTTAAAAAAAACCATATCAAACGAGTTTTCCCATAAAGAAAAAATGATTAATCTCCCAACATGAAAAAAATCTAATTGTTATTAACATATTATAGAATAATTTAAAAAAATGTTTATTGCTAAAATACATTTTAAAAAAAGCAGATCAAATCATCATGATCATCATTAGTATGACAGCCCAGAGAGGGCCAAGGCTTTTCTTTGAAGAGATTTCCATGCATTCCTCTGAGTGACAAGGTCCTACAATTCTTAACCCCTAGTACAGCAAAATCCTTTTTAAGTGCATCTATCCATCGCAACCTGGGTCGTTCTCTTCCTCTTTGTTCCTGTGGCTTTGCCAAAACAAGCCTTTTAAATCATTCCTTTAAATAATCTACTGAAGTTAGATGGAATACATACATAAATAAATATTTGGCAAATTTATGCCTATTATTTTTTTTCTAATTGGACTTAGTTGAACATTAAGATATCTGGCGTTTATTAAAAGAATTTTTGCTTCTACCTTTATCACGGTATATTTCAGAAATGTGATATTATCTGGTTACTTACTACAAACAATGCTTTCAAAGCTTGTTTGATCCTTGTTGATATAGTACTTCTCTACGAAGTGTTTTGATACCCATCCATTTAGCGATGATTTGGATGCACACGGGTCGAATTTTTTAATAAAGATTGTATATAAAAGCATTTTTTATGTCCACATAGGACGATTTGGTATGCGTCCCATGTTGTTTTTTTGCAGCTGGCAATACATAGACAGTTAATCTTTATGCCTTAAGCAAGGTCTGCACCTGTTACTCATTTAGCACTGCCCTGGCGGCACGTGTAGCGTTGAGATATGCTACGGACACGAGTAACACTACCTCCACAACGCTCTACGATACTGTTAGACCGTGACCTATGGTTTAAAGTGGATTTCGAACCCCCTACAAACTTCCCTGGCACCGCCGAACTCGAACCTGAAACCTGTGGTATCGAGCGCCAGAGCGCTAGCCATTCGGCCATCAGGTCCCTATATACGCACCATGAGGAATACATAGGTATCCTGATATATGTCCTCTTTGGAATAAATCTGTCAAGTCTATTATTTCTGCCTTTTTTTATATATACAATTGTATCCTGTTATATGTCTACTTTGGAATAAGTCTAGCTTGATAGTAGACTTACTCCAATACTGGATTTACAATTACTGGACATATACCAGGATAGATATCACATAAAAAAAGGCAAAAATATCATTTTACACATGCAAAAAAGGAAAAAATAAAACATAGTGAATATTTTCCATTCAAAGAAATTTTCTTGAACTTTGATTTCTCATTGATACAAATATTTAAAATAAATCTCATCGATCCATTTTAGCCTACACTTTCATCGAGATTTAATATTTATACAAATTTGCGGAACTATTAAATCTGAAACATGTTTTTCACTGGCTGGTCTTTTGAAAAATTGCTGCTTTTTCACTTTCACTATTAAAAACAACACTATTTCCGTCACAAAATTTGGCAAAAATAGGCAAAATTTGAAAATATTAATTGTATCAAAAAACTATAACCACTAAAGGCTGAAAAAGTTTATTTTCGTTAATAATTATATAATTTTAAATAATTGGTAGTTTCATTATGAATTTCGTTAAAGATCATTTTTCTTTATGATAATAAGCCAATTATGCACAGTTTTAAGCAGAATCTGATTTCTTTTGGTGACGAATGTGTCAAAAGAGTTTTACTTTATAAGATGTGTCACAATACATTTAGCCTTTTTCACCAGCTTATCCATCATAAAAACGTGTTCATAGTTAAAAATATTAACACACACCACCATTTTTCTGATTTTTCTGTAATTAATTTTATTATCTTAATAAAAATAATTTAAATCTTAAAAATATTGTAAATTTTTAAGATCTATAAGAGGCGGATATAGCCTCTATGCTATGAGTTATGCTATAGCCGCAAGCTATGAGTTATCTTTTTTCTCTTTGAAGAAATTCAAGATAACTTATAGCTTGCATCATAATAGTCTCCTTCTTTATAACATATGAATATATGGTCCTATTTTATCTGAAACGTAAATTATTATTTAGAATTCTATAATAGATATTTTACAATCATTTCTTATTTTTATACGATGAAACAGGCTTAAACAATGATTTTTATATTATTAAACTCAGTTATTGTCCATTAAGGGATATTGCTACTGTTAACATTAATGATATTTATGTTAATATTGTAAGGAAGGATTTTTGTTTCATATTTGGAAAAGTAAGGCAAAATTTGAAAATATTAATTATATCAAAAAATTTATTACACATAAACCATCATGATATGAAATGAGAAGTTTTGTTTTATTATATTGTCACAAAAATTAAATATAATAATCGTAATATAGTATAATAATATATATATATATATATATATATATATATATATAAATAATTGATAATAAAATTATAAATTATAAAAATATTGATAGAAATTTAGGAGAATAATCAGGATATCATTCTCGAAAAATATAAGGATGGCTATGTAATTCAATAACTAGGACCGTTTTCTCACATTTTACGTTTTTCCTCATTAATATTGTCTTTTTCTGAGAATTCACTGAGATATTAATGCAGCCAAAATATCTAGGAAAGTAAGTTCCAAGTGCTATCAATAGATGGCGCGATATGCGACTTATCTGCAGCTCCATTTCACATTGGGAGGAGGAAATCAGAGGCAGTTCTTGTTTGGTAAAATTTAATTATTCACTCAGAAAGTTTCTAGTATAATTGAGGTGAAGGAGATTTTTAATGAACCCTATATTTAACATAAATTAAATTTAATAATATTTATTTATTCAATTATGGCGTAAATAAATTCGCAATTAATTGTTAGTAAAAATATACTTTTTAATTTTTCTTTTGAAATGCAAGTTTTTGAAAAATCAAAGAATTGTATCTGTATTGTTTTTTTTAATATGAAGGCGGAAAAAAATTAAGTGACACTTTAATTAAAATATCTAGATATATTTTCAAACGTATGTAAGTAAATATGTGTAAATTAGAAAAAATTGAAAATTTCACTAATATGTGAATAAAAAATATCTTCTAATATGAGAATAAATTTATTTATGTAAATGTTTGTACATCTGTTTCAAAGATATATTTTATTTTGAAATCAAATGGTAAGAAAAGAAAATTTTTCTTTGTTTACCATTAAAATATCAAATCTTGTTAAGTTTGTTTGAAAAATGCATAACCCTTAAAAATTTTGATATTTAACTACAAAATAAAGTGTTGAAATGATTCTTCGACCGCCAATTATCACTACAAAAAATGATCGTGATTACTAATTTTATTTTCACAAATGATTTTTGAAAAACTTCTTTAATCATTATTATATAAAAAGATTAAGCATTATTATAATATACTATACTATTATAATACTATTATATATAGCATTATTATATTATACTTCTTTAAGCATTATTATATTTTTGGCCGATTTTTTTTTTTTTTTTTAGTATTGCCTCACATCACTTAATCCTGGCTCGTATATTTCTTTCACGGTAATACTTATAACAGCCATAATGTAAGACAAAAAGTAAACAAAATATTATAATTAAAAAATGGTATAAATTAAAAATTATATTTAATTAATTTTGGAGAAAAAAATATCAACTTCTTTATTATTTATTTATCTTTTTGTAAGAAAGTATAAAAACCGATAAAAAAATCGAAATTTAAGAATGGGCTGAATTATTTTCCCTTACTTCGAATAGCAAACTTTAGCCATGAATGTTTATGAGTGAATCCTTTTTCTCATGATCTAATTGTTACATTTTAAAACAGAAGAAAAAAACATAACAAAGAAAATATGTTAAAATGTTTTCAAACATTCTTTTTTTCTTTCGTTCTAAAAAATTTATTTTTATATATAATCTTTAAAAAACGGAGAATTCAAATGATTTTTTATTGCATGTAAGACATAATATTAATTTTAATGCAAGTTATATGTAATATCGCATGACATACGAATGTATTATGAATTTAAAATATTGAGAGAAATTACAAACATTTGGATGCTTCCTTTTCTTTCATCTGAGTTTAAAAGCTTTGTTTTTCGTTTTTCCAAAACTTAAGAATAACTGTTTTCAAAACGTCTAACAAATTTTAAAAAAAAAAGATTGCAGAAATTGAGTATAGCTTTTATTTTCGTTTCATACTTTTAAATGAAACACTTTTTTTTTTCACTTGGAAAAAATTCATACAATAAGTGAAAGAAAATTGAATTGTGTAGGAATTTTATACAATTGATTGCATTTTTTAACCAGATTTTAATCATTCTCATCCCATTAGCAATAAGATCTCTAAAATATTTCTTGTAGATAAATATGTAATCATCAGTAATGAAAATAAGTTATGAAAAAAGCCATTTAAGAACACAAGATGTAATCACTGTTCAAATTATTAATTATAATTCTTTTAGCACGCTATTAAAAGCGTATGCTGGAAGTAGACGAGAGTGTCTATATCACTGGCCGATCTTCATTAAAAAGTAAATTAAAAGGATTTGTGTTTACCAAATTAAATACATTATTTAATGGCAAGTAGCGTACCGATTACGGAGTACCAATAGGGATAGACCCCTTAACCTCCTCATCCTAATTCAAATGCATATTTTTACAATTAATAATTGGCTGCTTAAAATGTAAGTATGTTATAAAAAATAAAGTTTCTAAAAATTTAGAAATGATACTCTTAAAAAATACTAAACATTAATAAAAGTAAGATAAAAAATAAAAAGTTTAAAAATTAAAAAAATAAAAAGAATTTAAATTAAAAATTCATTACAATTAGGGACCAGTTGTAGATTCCATAAAATATTATCTGCTATTAAAGATTAAAGAATTATTAAAGTAAAAGAATTATTTTCCCGAAAAAAAAAATACTTTATTTTATAAAGAAAAAAAAAGTGGTAAAAAAGAAAAATAAACCTAACTGGGGTTACTAATCGACAGAAAAGAATTAAGGTGCACATCGCAGCTGAATAAGAAAAATATTTAAAATGTTAAAAAATATTAATTACATTATTTAGTAATTCACGATTTTAAACAAAAACATCAATCATGATTTTTTTTTTTTTTTAATAAATATTTAAGAGAAAACCTTTTGATTTTAGCTAATTACTAATTGTTTTCAAAGAGTGTCATTTCAGATATTGCATTACTTTTTTTAAACAATTAAATGAAGGAGGAATTAAATAATTAATTCATTATCACTTAAGAAAACCATATAGTATATTTCATTTTTAACAATTTAATATTGTTGTAATTACTTTTATATTTCTAACATGAAATAATGAAATTAAATTGTATAGTTTGATTAAGAAAAAAAGTTGAACACAACAAGATTTATTTAAGCAGAAGCTGTTAAGTTTTATTTATGATAACCGATCCAGTTTTTTTGTAGCTTATTTTTCAATTTATATTACAGAATTAAATTTTTAATCATCTGTATTTACTTATAAATAAATAAATAAAAAAAGAATTTAGAAAGTAACTTTTGTAAGATTTAAATTTAATATCAAGAGATGCATTTGTTTCTCATTTCTTCAGTCATCAGACAAGTATGAACACAACAAGAACATGAAGAACACAGCAAGATTTAATCAGAAGCTGCAAGTTTTATTTATGATAACCGATTCAGTTTCTTGTAAATTTATTTTGACTTTCTGTTTTGCAGGATCAAATAAAAAATCAGCGACATAAATAAATATACATAAAAAAAAAAGGAATTGAGAAGATCACTTTTTGCGAGATTTAAATTTAATGCCAAGAAGAGATTTCATTTCAATCGTCAAGAAAGTATGAACACAACAAGATTTAATCAGAAGCTGTAAGTTTTATTTATGATACCGATCCAGTTTCTGGTGAACTTATTGTTCAATTTCTATGTTACAAGATTAAATAATTTAATCAACGGTATTTATTTATAAATAAATAAATAAAAAAAAGGAATTTAGTAAATCGCTTTTGTAGGTTTTAAATTTAATACTAAGAGATACATTTGCTTCTCATTTCAGTCATCAGATAAGTATGAACACAGCAAGATTTAAACAGGAGCTGCAAGATTTATTTAATCGTCAGTTTCTTGCAAACTTATTTTGAATTTTTGTATTACATGATAATTTAATCATAGGTATTTACTTATAAATAAATAATAAAAAAAAAAAGGAATTTAGAAAATCACTTTTAAGATTTAAATCTAATATCAAGAAGAAGCATTTGCCTCTCATTTCAGTTATCAGACAAGTATGCAAGATTTAATCAGAAGCCGTAAGTTTCATTTCAGTCTGATCAATTTCTGTAAACTTATTTTCAATTTGTATTACAGGATTAAATAATTTAATCATCGGTATTTACTCATAAATAAATAAATAAAAAAGGAATTTAGAAAATCACTTTTGTAAAATTTAAAGAAATGAAGAATCAGTCATCACGAAATAAAACCCCATTTCCGGAGAAAGGAAATAAAACAAAACAAAATAAAACATCCTCCTTTTTTGGCTTTCACGCCGACGACGCAGTATTTCACTCAAGCGTGTCATCATTTTGTTTTTCCTCAATTAAGACCTCACATTCTTCGTGTGAAGGCAGGATGTACCAAACGAGAAATAAAAACAAAATAAAAGATACCAACCGCCAAAGCGAGGGGGTTCGGCAAAGCGGGGTGGAGGGAAGGGGGTGCAAAAGAAGGGGGTAGAGAGAAGCAAGTCTGTCCATTCAACACTCTCTAATCACTATAATGGATAGCCGCTATGACTCCTTTGACAGAACTCTCCCCCGCAAGTGCTGTCCCACTTCCGACAAATCTGGTGGGACCCCCCCTCTCTCCGAGACTTAACTCACCTCCCTCCGAAAACTTCACCTTTTTTCCCAACTGCACCGCAACTCCGCCCACCTAACCACCCTCCCGGAGCCAATGACGGACCCGCCGGCAGTGGGATGGTGGCCAATCGGAAGAGAGATCACTCGGTGCCGGAGCCTGCAGATGAAGAGAAGTTTGAGAAGTCTTCAGTGGAAGGTGGTGGTTGGTTACTTGCGTGCGGAGTTTGTCCCACCACACTAATTGGATTTGCAACTCTCCACCAGCCAGTCTAGTCTAGTCCTAGTGCACTGTCCCATACAGTAGTACTGTGTGCTAGTGGGAAGGCTCTGGTGGAACGGCACTGGTTTCCGAAGTGAATCCAGTTAATAAAAAATTCTACAGGACTCGTTCCGATGAGGAGCTCTGGATGGACATTGACGAGTTAAAAGTTTTTGTTGCTTACTAGACATGCACCTGCTTTTCAGACAGTTTCCCAACAAATTCTTGCTGAATTCTTACTCTGAGACTTTAAATTGATAATGACATATTGGACTTCGTAATAATGATCTAAGACAGTGAATCCAACAACAGATTTTACAGAAGATTGTAAACATAGCTGGACTATAACGAGATCTGAAGCTGAAATAATTTAAGTTACTTTTAAAAGCTATATTATCTTCCACGAATTCTACCTTGAAATTTGATAAATATGACTAGTCACAACGACAGATTTCGCAGCCGAACTGGGTTCTTCGCATCAGGTTTAAAGATCCCTCCTTTTCAGGTGTGTAAATATTTTTTGTTTAAGTAACATTTATTAACTTTATTTATATTCTTCATAATTTGAAGGAGTCATGTTAAATGTATCTCTTACATAGGAATCAATGTTTGATTCCTTTTAATCTAATATATATATATACTCTAATATATTTATTTATCTTGATTATTTTTATAAAAGTTTTTAACTTATTAAATTGAAATCAAATTCAATATGTGAAAATATTTTAGGTGTTTTTTTTTTTAAATAGATTGAATCAATGCATTGTAAACACAAAATTGAAAATAATATAATATGGATCAGAATGTTTTTATTTTTCTACGAAATAAAATAGTAAATAATTTAAATCTAAATCTAATTTTCTCTTAAAAGTTCATATTTTGGTAGTTTATAGTTTATATACAGCCCATAGAAATTTTAAAACTAAGAATAATGCCCGTTTTTGGTCAAAACGGGCATTATTCTTAGTCATTAAAATTAAACATATCTCCTATTTGCCAAAAATATCCCTTAAGTTTAAAAAGTCAAATGGTTTTCTAATGTTTAAATTAATAATTAAAAATAAAATTATGTTTATTTGAAAACTTATTTTGATAGTTGATTTTAAAACAGCAAGGTAATTCCGCACATAGAAATTTTCAGTCTTGTGATCAAAATAGTAATATGTTTTCAATATATTTCTTTTTAAAGTATAGTTTATGAACTATTTTTATACAGGAATATTCTTATAATTCAAGAATTTTTTTAAGATTTATGATTCAATTACTATAACTAGAACTTTAATTTTTAAAGATGTAAATGGTTGAAACGTTTAAAACTATTGAATGTTTTTAAATTTCAATACATTTATTAATTTAGAAGAATTTTAACAGTGGGAATTTAAAGAAGTCTTTGATAATGGTTCAAAGTACATTTCAAAAACAATTTAGTTAATTTCTTCATCTTATTTTATTGTCAATCTTAAAATTTTTATACGAAATAAAATTTTTTAAACATATATATATATATATTCATACCATAAAAACATCACTATAAATATTCCCCAGTGAGTTTTATATTTTCTAAGCATTTAGCCGAAATTTTTGTTTTATTTGCTTACAATTTCTTTAATTGTTTAAAAAACAAAATCTTATATGATACTTTACGTGTTTTGTAGTGATATTTTATTTAGTAAATAAAAAAATTATTTTTTTGACTTTATGTATTAAATCAATAGTTCATTTTCAATAAATAAGTTGTGAAAGAATGGCAAAAGAAATTCAATCTAATAGTTATAAAAGCAATTATACTAATTTAAAAAAATTAACATTTCGATTTACTAGAGTGTCAACTATAACATTTAATTGATAATTAATTTATATAATATCACTTATATATAATATAAATATTATAACATCATTTTATATATATATATATAAATATTATAATATCATTTATCTATATATATACAATATCATATTTTACTACTTATCCACCTTTTAAATTTTGTTAAGTAACAGAAAAAAATCCTATTTAGCGAATTCTTTTAATATTTATTTAGCTATTATTCCAATATCAGTAATTTTTCATGGAAAAGTGAATTTTGTTATTTAATTAGATAAATAAATGGAGAATTCGTTAATATTAAGTTAAACAATATTTCAATATCAGTTATTTTTCTGAGTAGAGTATGATCTACTGTTTAAATTTGTAAAGAAATAAAGATTTAGATTGATTTCTTTAATATTCTTAGATAATATACGAATGTCAATTATTATTCTTAGAAAAAGCTCTAATATTTAATTAAAAAAAAATAATGATATTAAATAAAGAATACTTAAGTATTTACTTAAATAATATTCTAGTAAAATACCAATTTATGCTAAATTATTTGGAGTCGTTATACTTTTTGCAACAGATAGCAGTTTAAATGTATACCAGAAGCCTTGAATGAGTTTTGCGTCAACTGAAAATTTACTAGCAAAATAAAAGTTACCTAAAATTTAACTAATTTAATTCCAAATAATTATTTTATCAATAAATTATTTTACAAAACTATTTTTTTAATAAACAATTCCACCAGAATTTCAAAACTGCGTGTTAGTCAAGCATTTTTAAAAACAGGAACGAAAGATTCTGAATTTGATGCATTTATCGAACCAGAATCAATTAGTTAACGCAGTGATAGGTTCTTTTAAAACTTCTTAAATTAGAATGGAAAAAAACTAACTTCTTCCGTCTTTAAAAAACTTTTTCCCTTGCGACTAGCCGGGTGATACAATTGTTCTTTTGTTATGCTAAAAATGTGAGGGTTTTTTTTATGTGTGTCAGAGGGACAAATGAAATCCAGAATCATTTATTTCAAAGCTTTTAAAATTAAAAGCACGTAGAAAAGAGGGAAAAGAAGTCCGGATTGAATTCCTTTTCGAATTTAGTTAAGTGAGAGTGAGGGGAGAAACGTCAATGCGACCGGAAAGAATTATCCGAGACTATTTTACTCTGACCTTTTCCAATTGATTTTCAGATTCTTATAAATTATTCGATTTTAGCGATTTATTAACGAACTACTGCACCTTTCCCATGAATTCTGAAACAACATAATATATCATATCAGTTCATAATATATAAATTTAGTAACATAATAGTTTAATACCAGTTTATTTTGTTGGTAAACCTGTAAATTATAAAAAATAACGACTAATGACTAGTGCTGTTATCACAGTTGATAAACAGACATTAATCATTTTTGAAAATATTCATTTGTAGATATTAATCATTTTTAATGAAGGTGATTTGTATATATTCGCCATTATTTAAAGTAAAATTAATTTACCGGTATTAATCATTATTGAAAACAAAATTGATTTGCAGATATTAATCCTTATTGAAAATTAAATTGATTTGCAAATATTAATCCTTTATTGAAAATTAAATTGATTTGCAGGTATTAATCATTACAGAAAATTAAATTGATTTGCAGGTATTAATCATTACTGAAAATTAAATTGATTTGCAGGTATTAATCATTACTGAAAATTAAATTGATTTGCAGATATTAATCATTATTGAAAATTAAATTGATTTACAGATATTAATCATTATTCAAAATTAAATTGATTTGCAGGTATTAATCATTATTGAAAATTAAATTGATTTGCAGGTATTAATCATTATTGAAAATTAAATTGATTTGCAGGTATTAATCATTATTGAAAATTAAATTGATTTGGTATTAATCATTATTGAAAATTAAATTGATTTGCAGGTATTAATCATTATTGAAAATTAAATTGATTTGCAGGTATTAATCATTATTGAAAATTAAATTGATTTGCAGGTATTAATCATTATTGAAAATTAAATTGATTTGCAGACATTAATCATTATTGAAAATAAAGTTGATTGGTAATTGTTAACTATTCTTGAAATTAAAGCTGATTTTACAGATATTAATCATTATTGAAAAATAAAGTTGATAGGTAAATGTTAACCATTCTTGAAAATAAAATTGACTTCTTAAAAATAAAATTTATTTTCTAAATATTAAGCATTCTAGAAAATAAATTAAATTCTAAAAATAAACTATTCCTATTTAATATTTTATAGACACTACATCAGATAAATTCATATAAGGCAATAAGAGTAAAAGAATTTCAATAACTCACGTTAAAACTATAATGAACAACAAATTACAGATATTAAATCCCCTCCCTTTCTTTTCCAAATGATATGAGTATTTAAAAAAATATGTGTAGTACTACATATATTTAAAAACATTTGTTACTTTTTAAATATTAGACTTAATTGTTATGATTTAAAAGTTAATATACGCAAATCTTTGTAACGAACAATTTTCAGATGATCTTGAGCTACGTAATAATTAAGTCTAATATTTAAAAGTAACAAATGTTTTTAAATATATGTGTAGTACTACACATATTTTTAAAATAGCGCTTGAAAAGAAAGGGAGAGAATTTAATATCAGTAATTTGTTGTTCATTATAGTTTAAACCTCTGAAAGTTACGGAAATCTTTTGGCTTTGATTGGCAATACTTAATAAAACTGCAAATAATTTTTATCTAATTGATTTATCTAATTAAATATGTTCATTTTAAATAATCATTAATGGTTTTATTAAATAATGAATACGTAATTTTAAACAACTAATAATTTAGCTAAATTATTAGTTGGTTAAAATTATGTATTCATTACTAATAAAAACATTAATAATAATTTAAAATGAACGCATTTAATTTTTACTATAATAATGATAGACAAATCATGAGAATTTTTATCAATTTTAAAATTCTTGACAGTATTTTTTTTGAATAATTAACAGGTTATTAAAGTTAAAGATGGTCTTTTCTAAATGTTTTATTTGTTTAAAATCAATGTTTATTTAAAACATTGAAAATATTATAATGATAAAAATATGAAATTGACTTTTCCGAAAATTTTTATAACTTTTCTCTGAAATACTAATTCATGCTTTTGAAAATTATTAAAATAATATTTAATCACATATTCTGTGGTTAACTCGATTTATTAAAAACAAATTTTTCTTAAAAAGAAAAATCCCAAATCCATCTTTTTCGAAATTGTGAAAAATTATGTTTATATTTTTTTTTACTTTATTAATAGATAACAATTAATTTGTTTTTATTGTAAGCAAGTTAAAAATTTCCAATTATGTCTAAGTTATAATGAAATGAAAGAAAAATTATTTTACCCATTCAATAATGAGAATAATTTATTCGATAAGCATTATCCTTTCCATTCTTCAATGAAAATGCTTTGGAAACATATGTATTGAAATATGTACATTCATATCTAACTACCGTTAAACATAAAAGCACTTTGAAATTTAAAAATATCTCTTAAGTATTGTAGTAATTTTAATAAAAGCAATTTTCCTTTTACTTTAGAGAACAGATTATTATTCTTTTTAAACGTATACAATCTTTAAAAAAACATATTAAATTTGAATTTAATAAATTTTTAATTTCATTTTCAATTATTAGAATAGACCAAATTATTTCTGTGATTTTCATTCTGTCAAAGTTTTGGTCAAACTGCTTGTTATTTCTCTCTACCCTTTTAACGTCATTTTCCTGAAATCTTAAAAATATTTGTTTTCTTACAGGGGCTGTGTCTTGATAGTTCTGCTTACTTCTCAACACCATGGGCACTCCTCTAATGGTGCTGAGTTCTACCTGCGGGGACGTTACGCCCCACTCCCAGAGCCATGTAACCTTCGCTTCCCGCACGCCGGGCCGCATGGACGGCAGCAAGGAAAGTTCGAACGTCTCCACCAACACCCTCACAAGCCCCACGTTTCCTGTCCGCCCTCTGTTCGGTCAAGGGGATCCTTACTCTTCCCTACCAGCACCCCCGCTGTCACTGATTCACCCCATACTGAGTAACCCACTGGGGCGCAATTACTTCAACGCCGGGGCTTTTCGACCTTTGGGGTTCATGGATGACCGGAACGGGGCTTTCCATGGCTCGGCCTTCATGCCAGCCAAGTGTCTGAAGCTGGACGGGCTCTCTTCTGGCAGTGATTTGGGGACGTCACAGTCTTTGCTGCTGGGGTCTTGCTTCCAAAACAGTGGGAACGAGACCAACTTTCACCAGAGTCCAGCAAACTCGACGGGGTCTTCGCTGGGCCAGGGTGTTGGATCTTTCATGGACGGAAGGATGACAGAGGGGACAGTGACTCAATGGCCGATGGTCAAGACAGGATGTCCGAAACGCCGAATTTGTCCGAAGAATCTCGATCGATTGAACGATCCACTCCCGAAGACTCGGGGACGCCCAAACGTAAGTAGGCTTGACCATGCTTTTCTTTTTTTCTTTTTAGATATCATGGCAGTGTTTTTAGCAAGATATTATCTTATTCTTCAATATTAAACCAAATTTATTAGTTATTTTTAAAGGTATTGTGTGGATTCTAACGTTCGTTGTCCCGATAATGTTATTCCTTTTTTTTTTAAATATCAAGCCGATATTTAAGCAAACTATTCTCATATTAATCAGCAATTTATTTATTTATTTTATTAGGTGTAACTTAGAGTACCTTGTAAATTGCAAGTAGAATGGTTGGTGAATTGTTTTTACAGTTAGTAATGTTTTCCTTTAATAATTTTTTCCTTCTAAATCCATTCGAAATACGTATAGCTTATACGTATTAGCTACAACGTATTTTTAAAGGATTAGTAGGATTAGGGGATACTCAAAAATAAGCAGTCCTAGCCATATCTTGCTTCCGTTTCGTTTAGGTATTATACCAGTATTTTAGCAAGCTATTCGCATATTATTTTTCAGTGTTAGGTGTAGCTTGAAGTCGAATGATTCAATGCGTTGTAGTGAAATTTTCATCAAATCTTAACAAATGTAATTTAAAGAAAATAAAATACATACGTAAATTTAAAAAGATTATTATTGATGGCTTTTTTTTTTTTTTTTGAAGGAATGTAAGATTTCAACGTGGACTAAAATTCAATGGCTAAAATTGAATGATTTTTCGTGTTATTTTTAAACAACCCACTATTTTTACTATGTCACGCGAATAAGTGTATTAAAAAAGTATTAAATACTCGTGCACAAGAAATTAAAAAAAAAATTATATGATTCATTTGTGTGATGAAATTGTGTTATTTTAAAGAATATAAATTGGTTGAATAATCAAAATAAATAAAGTTTTTAAAAATTAAAATCATTAAGTTTTGTTAAATATTAATATTTATATTTTGTTTTCATTCCTTAATAATTCTTGCTTAATTAATGGTAGTTTTTGGGAACATAATCATGAATAAATATCCTGCTTCCTTTCCCAGTATTATACCGTCCCTTTAGCAAGCTTATTCACATATTATCTTTCACTGTAACTTCATTAGATGTGGCTTTTTTTTTTTTTATTAAATTTTTATCATTTTAAAATTTTATTAATTGCAATGTAATTTAAATTCTCTGTAATGAATTAGTTATATTAAACGTAAACTGAAAATCACAGAGTTCGTAGTAAAATTTGAATTGATGAGTTTTTATTTATTATAAAATTTATATCTTAATTTTGATTTGTCTGGATAAATTAAATTAACTTCATCGATGATTTTTTTTTTTAATACTACTGTTTTACTTTAAATAATTAAACTGAAAATCAACATCTTACAGCTGAAAGTTGTTAAAGAAACTGTGATAAATTATGTTTTTAAATAATTTCAAGACATTTTTTTAAAGAAAATATTTACATTTTCAAAATAAAAATATAGAAACAGAAAGACACGATTATTTAATACCCACCAAGGAAAATATTTATTCTATTAATTATGAGATGGATTCAGCTATCTTATTTATAAGATTAATATTTTTCAAAACTCCAAAATCGATGAAAAGAAAGAATGATATAGATATTGACTTCTAACTTTCTTTAATTCAACATTTTCCTTTCTCTTTTTTAATTTAATTAACTCGTTAATTTTTGAATTTTTAATCAAAAAAATTGAGTAATTTAATCATGTTAATTGATGAAAATTTTGTTAAGAAATTTTAATCAAAAAATATCTGAAATAACACTTTAAAAAATTTTAAACAAATATTTCCACGGGTCTTTTTTTTTATTACTTCAGATGAGAATAAAATGTAATACCGTGATAAAGTTTTTGAACCATTAAGTCATGTGATAAGTTTTTAAAAGAAAATGCTATGTAATATTATTTAGTGTACTCGCCAAATGTATCTTATATGTATATATGATACGATATGTATATATATATATTTGGCGATATATATATATATAATATGATATATTTGGCGATATATGTGAAATTAGTTCAATGAGTTTTTTTTTTTTCAATTAAAAGAAGTACTACTACACATAATATGTTTGTTTTTAAGAAAAATTAATAAGCAATGCATTTTTAATTTCAGTTAGCAATGATGTATACCTTTACATCATATTTTGAATCAAAATTTTGTGTTTTGCTTTCTCAAATTCAAAATAAATCAAAATTATAATTTTATAAATGCAATTATAAATTATGACTTCGAATTATCTGAACTTTAAATAATCCTTTATCGGAAAAACGCCAAAGATCTTTATTGTTTATAAAAACCAATTTTTTTTTTTCATGAATAGCTGTAAGGCTATTATGATATAAATGCTTAAATGATATACATCTCTACACTGCAGAATTTAAAATAGAAGATACAAAGATAATTGTTATGATAAAAACAATTTAAAATTGTTTAATATTTCAAATTCTCTTATGCGACTGAAGTCCAAATACAATTCTAAATGGGAATAGCACGAAAATAACAAATCAAAACATGGACTATAAGTTCAACAATAAAAACTCATAATTTTAAACTATTTTTAGACATATTTAAAAATATTTTTAAAAAAGCAAATCTTGAAACTTTAATGCATACTTAACATTGTAAAAGTGCATGGACTTAACTCGTCATCAAAAGGATTAAGTAAGTTCTTGCTAAACTAACAGACAAAAAAAAAAAAAAAAAAAAAGCATTTATTAAAGAATAAAACAGTTTCCTTCCAAAGTGTAAAAACCTCCCATTCTTAACCCAACTTAAACCCTTTATTTAAAACGTAGGGGGCATCAAGGAATGTGGGAACATTAGTAGGGAGATATAACAATTACCGAAAAAAAAAGAGAGAGAGTGAGGGAAAAAAAATAATAATAAATAAAAGGAAGGTATCTAAGGAAAAAAAAAAAGAAGAACGAAGCAGAAGATCCTGAAAAATTCTTCGCATTTAACTCGTGTTAAGATGGGGGCATCTTTTTAGAAAACGCGAAAGAGGGGGGGGGAAGAAGATTTTTGGGGGAGGGTGTGGGAGTAGGGATGGACTAATGATCCGCAACGAGATCTCTGGTGAACCCCAGCTGTCTCCTCTTTTCGCACGTAAATTACCCTCCATAAAGAGCATCACCAGTTAAAAAGGGATGCGAAGTGAAGTGGTCCAACCCTCAATGAAGAGGGGTGCAGGGATTTTTAATGCCAGACACGCCATTTCGAAAATATTTTTAAAAGTTACTCAACTTTCATCGCATGATGGGAACATAAACTAAGTTTGAAAATCTTAACTCTCCCAACAATATGCAGAAGAGGGGAAGACCACACAGTCTGTAAGAGTTATTAAGACCGCAACTCCAGCATTGATTTATAACTCGACTTTGAGGCCTGAAAACCATTTTCATATTTTCTTTTTGGTTTAATTACTTTCAGCTGCATTTTCTTATGCCATGGCTCGATCATTTCGATTTCTTAATCGTTTCTTCTACGATACGGCTCGATCATATTTTTAAATTTAGATTTGTAATATTCCATTTTCAATGATTTTAAAGTTTTTGACATTTCTACAGTATATTTCAGATTTTAACTATAATTACTATTATCTAATACTACTATAATTATTTACTATTTTTTACTATAATATTATGTTTTTAAACCTAATAGAATATAATAGTTATAGGTATACACAGTCCAGTCGAGTGCATAGGTATTCAGTCGAGTGCATAAACCTAGTGCATAGAATAATGAACCCTGTCCAGTCGAGTGCATAGGTATACACAGTCCCAGTCAGAGTGCATAGGTACACAGTCCACACAGTCCAGTCCGAGTGCATAGGTATACAGTCCAGTCCAGGTATACACAGTCCAGTCGAGTGCAGGTATACACAGTCCAGTGCTACACAGTCAGTCGAAAGTATACACAGAATATGCAGTCCAGTCGAGTCTTGCATATTCTGTATATTCTCTAAGTGGAGTGTGGAAATGTGGTGTGGTATTTAAGTAGTATTAAGTGGAATTCTTTATATTCACGCCACTGCAATGTGTTGCCACCTACCTTTGTGATTGGTTATTTCACGTTGACGTCGAAAGTAGGGGTGGTCACATTAATGTGACTGGAATGTGTATTTTAACATAATTTAAGATCAAAATATAAAATGGAATACAACCTAAGTTTGAAAATGTCAGCTATCGAAGAGTAGAACGGAAGAATTATTTATTGTCGTATTATTTATACATTTATAAAACACCTTTGAAATACATTCCCCCTTCTATAATAAATGAGGTTAATTGATCATTATTGAATTCAAAAACAAAGCGTATTTTTTTTTATTATCAGCTTTTAAAATCTATATTTATCTAATACGTACTATATTTATTAATGGGCTAAAAATGGGCTTAAATAAATGTCCTTTTTAAGAGGTCAAATTTTTGAATTTTATTGGAACATTAAATGTTACATAGGCATTGCAAATTTCATTTAAAAGAATTTATGATGCAAAAGAATCGAGGAAAAAAATAATATAATACAATACACAAATTAAATATTGTTCGCAATTTATTATTGATAGGTAATAAGGAATAGATTTAATAGTTCCGATAAAAACGAAAATAGTTCTGATAATAAAGTATTTGCACCGTCAAAAGGCTATGTAATGCATCATGATGTTAAAAATTGAATTTACCGGCATATGATGATGATTTCAGTAATTCATTAGAAATCATAAACAAATATCGTATCCTTGTCCCTCACCTAATTTCTGGACCCCATGTTGAAAAAAGTACTTGCACCGTCGGAAGGCTATGTAAAGCATTAGGATGTAAAAAATTGAATTTACCGGCATATGATGATGAATTTACAATCTTAATTTAAGTATATGTAAATGCGAAATATGTTAAGATCATATACCGTTTCCAATTGTCTATTGAGAATAATATGTGCTATCCGACCAAAACCTCCATCAGCAACAAAATATGATTTTTAACCAGAAGGTTTTCAAAAGTCGGAATTTGTATTAAAACAACTTGTAAATAAAAAAATATTAGTAGAAAAAAAGTATACAATAATTTTATATATGTCTTTTAAATAAAATTCCTTAATGTTTTTCGATTTTTTTTTTTTTTTTTCCATGAGTATGCATGAGAAAAATAAAATTTAATAGTGGTATTATTATTTTACTGTTTAAAGAAAGAATAAAACTATTTTATTAAGTAATTATTGCAAGCAAATATCAATACTCTAGATAGACAATCTTAATATTGAATACTTTTTTTTTTTTTTTGCATCTTTCCTCCCGCCGATTGCAAATATCCAAAGTGTGCCACTATTTCGCTTTGCTCCTTCCAGATCTATGGAGGTATTTACTGCAAAACATCAAAGCTGTTCAGGGAAGCCCATTTGAATAAAATTGTATTTTCACAGATACTTGCAGATCATCGATTTTTGAAAGCAGCCCTTTCAGGTTTAAGTTGCATTGGAGATCGGATACGGGGCACTGAATATAGTTTAGCTTTCGGAACTTTCTTTTTGGTTCGATTTCGAATCGAAAAAGAGAACATGTCTTGGGATTTTTTCATACTATTTCCATTGTATAAGAGCATTATTCTTTTTAACTTATTTAATTTGAATAAACGCCAGAAAGGAAAGGAATTATTTTACATTAACTGTATTTCTAAAAAAGGTTTACCGTTTATTATTTGTTGAAAGATTTGACTTTGGACCAGTAAAAAAAAAAAAAAAAAAAAAAACGAAATTATAAAAAAAAAAAAAGAACTTCACTAAGGTGGAATAATTATTTTTTATATATATATATATATATATATATATATATATATATAAACACTTTTAAAAAATTTCTAAAGATTCGAAAGTAATTGAATTCCAATTTGGTTTGTCGCTCTGCGGTCATCTTGGGCACATGAGAGCTACAGTTGAAGTGGATTCCGAATCACTAACAAACATCCGTGCCACCGCCAGGATTCGAAACTAGAGCCTGTGGCCAAAGGCCAGAGGCGCTAACCAATTGGCCATCAAGCAGCAATTGAATTCCAAAGATTTAGTTAGCATTTTCACCCAGCCTTTATTATACATGAGGAAATAGACGAGGGATCCAACGATAAAACTTTAAATCGGTTTCGTAAAAGAAAATTTTATAATAAATCTGACAGAAATTATTTTTAAATCCCAGTTTCCTACAGCCATGTACAAAAACCATACAAATCGACAATATATACAATATTGATTTTTAACATTTCATGTATGTTTTGTGACTTATACCATTACCATTTATATATCATTACTCATCATTTTGATGTAATTAATTTAATGTAATATCTTAAGAATAAAAATATTTAATGAGCTCCGGGAAATTTGTCCAATAAGCCAATCATTACACTTTTAGAATGTACGGCATTGCAAGCAGCTGCAATGAAAAGAAAATGAGTTCCAATCTGGTTAGCATCAAAACAAAATTGTCTCATGAACCCGATGCGTTAATAAAAACTTTCTCAGTCCCCAATCGGCCTCAGTCACCCCGAAATCCAATTAATCACCTACGATCACTTTCCATCCTTTCGGTTTCGCATTCCAGGGTGTTTCCCATAGCTCCCGGAAAGCACTGCACGTGGGGCTGGTTTTTCTGCAACCGGCAATAAGTCAGCCAGGGCAGCAACCAAAACCAAGTAGGGGTAGGGGGTAGAGGCCAGAAATCAGAAAATTATCACTCCCCTTTGTCGGCAGGAATTAGCTAGATTTATATCCGACAAGTGGAGCTCAGGAGCCGAAAACAACTCAATCCAGCTGGTGAGACTTTGTTTAGTTAACATGGAGGAACACAGTTGTCCATCCATTGTAGGCCTTGTTGGAATCTGGTGTCGGCAAACTGCTGAATAAACACGGGGATGGTAGCCTGAATTATGGAAGACAGACTCTCTCAGCAGAGAGACAGAAGGAAAAATGTCGTGAATAGGGTGGGTATGTATCGGGAATTTGATGTTGGTGGAAGTGGTAAAAAAAGTTGGGATCGTAAATATTGAGTCACGGTTTTTTTTTTTTTTTTTTGGTGGTATTCGTCTAGTAGTCGCTTGTTGTATCTGGTATTTGTCACTTTTTTCATGTTGCCTGACAAATTTTTTTTTTGTCAATTGAACGTCAAGTAACTGATTTGTGCTTTTTATAATAGAAAACCATTGTTCACATGGCAGTTTGAAGAAGCTTCTATGTGCGCATGCTTGTAAGAAAAAAAAAATTATTTTCGAACCTTTGATATATTCGGATGTTTTGACTTATTTTTTTTTAAAATAATCTTTTAATTTAATTTTAAGATAAAGTAACAAATATATATATATATATTCTTCTTATAACTGTTGCAGTATTTTCTATAATCTTTTAGAATCTTCGGCCCGTTTTGAACATTTTTCCGGCCCGTGAGATTTATCCCAATCTTTCATGCTGAAATCGAGTCGGCTCCAGAACATCTCCAAACGAAATTGATAGACTTAAAATACAATATTGAATTAAAACACAGTTTTGAAACATCAGAATCAAAAGTAGATTTTTATAACACTTACGTCCCAAAAGAAATCTGGCACAAAAATCTGATAGCGCTTTTGGTTCAACTTACACCTGTGAATAGTATTTTTCGAAAATGAAATTGACCAAACTCAAAGTACGCTCAAATATAATGGATTCTGCCCAAATTGAAGTCGATTTGCAAAAGCAAAGTGAAAGAGTGGAGAAACAAATATCTCACTAGTTAAATAAATATTTGTTAACGATTTCATTTTTTTATTTCTTTTATATTTATGTATTTCTTATGCTTCATTTTGAGTGTTATATATTTCTTTACAATGTGCGTTTAGTATTATGATAATATAATTGTTATGATAATTATATTATCTATGCTTACATTTAAGAATAATAGTAAACACAATAATAATAATTTATTATGTTTCAGTTTTCACTCCAAAAAATGTTAGTGGTTCTAAATCTAATATGGGGATATAAAATTTTATATGCGGCCCGCGGAGTTAGGATGCAGTTCCAAAGTGGCCCGCAAGAACATTTGGGTTGTCCACCCCTGCTCTAGCAAATATGAAGATTTCAAATCATTGCAAAAATTCAGACTCTTTTGTTCCTACGATATATATATTTTTGTAAAGTATATCGTCTTTCAAGTTTCCATTATATAGTTTCCTTTTTGTAAAATGTTCTCATTATCTTATCGTTTAATTTCCACAGATTTTCATTTTCATACTTAGCACTTGTTTAAGATAAAAATGGAAAGTATTGGGAAATGTTTATTTTTGTATCCAAATTCAAACTGCTCCACTTAAGACCTTCAGTTCCGCTACTGGTCAATAAACCATTTCAAGTCCTCACCCACCCTACACGCAACTAGTAGCTTCTCGCACTTCTTCAAGTTACCATGATATAGCACTTGTGTCATACGAGACTCATCAGGACAAGAACCCTTAACTGAGGATTCTCAACGGTCATGTCGACGGTCCCTTTCACTAAATCAAAGCTGAAGGGGAGTGAAGAGAACTCTAGTCCATCACAGGTGCCGGATAAACCACCCCTCGAGACCCTTTCACAAACAACTCTCCACAAACCCCGGAACTTTTCAATACCCCCAACCCTTTTGATGACATTCGCAGTCGGAGTTGGGAGTTCTTGTGCCTGGAGGAAGGGTTCTTGACGTTTGTTGCAGAAGGGGTCGGGTCAGGGAAGTAAAAAATTCTGTGTTGACTCAACTGTTTCACGCACGTGTTATACTCGTAGAAAGTGGGGAGGGCAGGGGTTTAAGAAGAAGAAGAAAAAAAAGTGGACTCAATGGATAGAAGTCTTAGCTTTGTGCAACTTTGTGATACCAAAAGGACCTGTACAATGATGCCTGAATGTGAGTTTTTGACTTTTTCGCGACTTTTGACTTGTTAAGCTGGGCTACTTTTCTAACCGCAGGTGCGAGCGTGCGAAAGGTGAGAAATGCCGGGGATATTTATATAGGGCCGGGAATCAAAGCGAGGGAATGCGAAATATTTTCGGCATCCTTTTATGCTTTTTTTTCGTGCCATCTAAACATGCATTTGTTGTGATCGATTTTTTAGATCTGTCCAGTATGATTTCAAATCTAATTCGATGTTTGAAATTGATAATAAACTGTTCTTTATTCGTAACTGCATGCATAATTTTGCAATGTTTCAGCCTGTAATTACGTAAGCACAATTTATTTCTATGCGGAACTATTACCAAAATTAGTACACAAAAAACTATTACCAAAATTAGCACACAAAAATTACAAGAAAAAAAAAATGTTACTAAAATTAGCACACAAAAATTACAAGCAAAAAAATATTACCAAAAAAAAAACTTTTGTTTCGACTCTTAAAAACACTTCAAATCAGGATAAAAGCTACGATAATTGCACGACCATGTACGTCAGAATGACTACAAGATTACAATGGATTAGCGTTGTAAATCGCAAAAAGTATGCGATAAATTTTCTAGAAGGCTATGTATAACAAGTGAAGTTTGCCTCTAAAAAATTAATCCTCATCTTTTTTAGTTCACATTGACTTTCTCTCTCTCTTATTGCTATGTATATATATATATATATATATATAATATTGTCGGATAATTTCCATTATACGCATATATGATATCGGCATCCTTTCGGAACACAATTAGCGGGAAACTTCTGGAAAATTAATTTAAATTTTTAATCCTGCCTTGTATTATTCTAAGGCAAATGCGAGTGCACTCGTGATAACGTACTTTTACCACGTATCGCTATTTCAAGTTGTTTTATAGAAATTTGGACTCGATGTCTTTCAATATCCAAAAGGTGAGTGAGAAGCTGGTTGCTATTGAAAGCTTATGACCGTTTGCATTTAGTTTCCGTTGTTTTTTATAAAAGGAGTGAAGTGGTGATATTTTTAGTAATAACAGTAACAAGAGATCTCGAAATCTCCGATTCTAATTTGCTATCCGAGTAGTTAAATTTATACCTTAATTTCCATAACAAAAATTAAATTAAACAGGATAAAAACTTATTGATCATCACTCTAAAAACACGTCTCTTCGAGTTTAGCAACAAAAGAAATAATAGTGTTCTGAAACCTAACTATATTTGCAAAAATCTAATTTTGCAAGGGTTAAAGGATTCATTTAGCATTGCTAGATCACATGTCTATCCCCTTTAACATTCCAGAAATTCTATTTTTTTTGTTACCTGACTTGAACTCCAGAGATTTTTTTCCCGCCTACTTCTCATGAACATGTCTCGAGAAGAATTTTCTCTTCGGCTATCTTTTTGTCTTTGCCCATTCGTTTCAAATAAAATGCGAGAGACAAGAGTTAGTGGCTGTCGTCTTCTATTTCAGATTGCTCGCCTCTCAGACTTGAAGTTTTTAAAACCTTACTGCAAGTAACTTCAGTTACTCTGACATTAACGACCCACGGAAATGAGACGAATGCTTTCGATGTTTGACAATGATTTCTTTTTTACACAATTTAGACCCAAAAAGTTTGAGATATTTACAGAGGAAGCAAATACCGTAAATCAAAGCTACATTTTTCTCATTATTTAAAAAGTGATGTATATGGAATTCATTTTTAATAACTTATATATTCTGCGGCTATGTATATTTAATAACTTATATATTGGACGGCTATGAGAAAGTATTCTTACTCATAGCCGTCCAAAGCATGGTCTGCGGCTTATGTTTTTTGAGGCCTGTTTCTAATAGTGTATTTTGTTTACGAATACATATATAGGTGACGCATCGAAAGTAAATTCGTTTGGTTTGTCGCTCTACTGTCATCTTGTGCACACGAGGTCTAAATAGACCGGCACCTACAGTTTAAAGTGGATTGCAAACCACTAACAAACATCCATGCCACAGCCAGAATTCGACCCCTGAAGCCTGTGATACCAAAGACCAGAGCACTAGTTACTTGACCACAAAGCCGCATAGAAAGTAAAATAGTACAGATTGAGTGTTTGAGTGCGTTTTATTTGCACTAATTTATTTCTTATCAACAATTTTAGTTTGTATCTTCATTACATACCGCCGCTTTGTAGTTCTAATTTATGATTATATCTATTATTAATAGAAGTAGCAAACACGATTATGTCTGTGAATAAGCGAAAACTATGTTACGAAAAAATCGTGCCTTTAATGAGAAATGAAAACTGGACTATTTCATTTGCAACATTAATAATGAAATTTGGTCGATGGTTTGTATGCAAGTTCTGTCTGTGAATAAAAATACAAATGTTAAACACCATTACACTACTTTATATGAAGGAAAGTATAAAAGCATATCGAGAAAGCAAAGAAAAATTGCTGGACTATAAGAAAACTGACGCAACAAACAAGTAGGAACAAAATTTTCCAGCTTTTTATGAAGTCTCTTTACAATTAGCCAACGCAAAAAAACCATTCAGTTTTGGGGTTTTTAATAAAAAAAAAAATAATGTAGTTATAATGGTTAACGCTTTATGGAGACTAAACCGGCAGAAAACTTAAATCCGTATTACTATCTCACTAAACAATATAGATGACGAATAGATGATATGGACGAATATGTTTCCGAAAATATGTGAATACTACTCAATGTGATAAGATGAAAATACTTGCCAGACTGGCATCAATCGGTTATTAATTTTTATTGGGGGCATTTCAAAGATTTTACCATTACTGAGGAATTGTTAAATTTGGTGCAATAACAAGAAGAAAAATTTCAGTGAAGTCGATTGTAATTTATCATTATGGATGTAATGTAATTATATTCAGAGCATACATGGTCCAACGTATAAATAACCGAAAACACTCATTGTTTCGGTACAAAACTTGTAGCTGGTTATTTATTTTAAGTACACATTTCTATTTAAAATAGGGTTAAATAAGATTCATTTTTTTTTCAGATTATCTTACATTATACATTAAAAATAATTATTTAATGTAATTTATTGAAATAATTAATAGTTATATTTAATTTGTCAGTCGAGATTTCTGCACGTAGTATCTAAAAAAAAAATTTATCAAAATAATCTTTTTTTTTTTTTTTGGGTAAATGAAAAAAAAAAAAAATTCCTTTTCACACCTTCAAGATGTATTCCCCCTCTCTTTCATTTTCAGCAATAAAGATTCGTAAGTACATTTTAAATTGTTTAATCTTGTTATTTTCAAATTGTAGCTCGGAAAGAAAATGACGCTTGACCAGTGTCAACTCTATTTATTATTATTATTATTATTTATTTATTCACAATTAGCGCCAACAAATGCTTAATAATAGCTAATATAAAAAGTGAAAAATAATTTTTAATTTCAATTTGTACAATATTTATAATAAAGAGAGGCATAAGTATTTTTACTTGATCGACAGAGAATAATAATATTTCGAGGATTATTAGATGATTAATGTTTCTTGGTATTTCTATAATTGTTTATAGATGATATTTATCTTAGCTTGAATCTCATTTTTTTAATGTTTGATAATAAAAGATTTTTTTTTTTTGTAATATTATGTTTAATTAAATGAAAATTTGAAATTAATTGCTATTATTATAAAAACATAACTTAAGTTTTTAATATATCATATTCAAATATCTCTGTTATATAAAGTTCTTATTTAGATTTATAGTCGGGTATTATCTATCTTTGCTAGTAAAGAATTTACAGACAATACATTTTTCTACAAATATGCACCAATGAAGTATATTCACATTAAATATGAGATAATTTATTTAATTATTAAAGTCATTTCGATTTCATTCTTTTTGCTAATAGCAATAATTATAAAACATGAATCAGAAACAAAATGAAATGAATATTATTACAATGTGTATAAAATATTGCCTGTAATGCATTGTAACAATATATATGTCGAATCATACACATGGTTGGACATAGGGCTGACATCCCTACCGTAAAAATAACATGTCCTGTCTTAGCCAGTAGGTAGACCACCTTGGCCCAACATTGGGGCTGTTGCGCTGATGATACAATATTACAGTCAATCAGATGATGACTTTAATAGATAATGCTTACAATATTTAACAATGATGCCCTTTTGTGAAGTTTTCTGTTATGCAGTATAGATGGACTATTGTTAACATACAACCCATCTACAATACATTTCCCAAGTGCCAGTCATCAGCAAACAAACATGGACCATCTCATAACTAATAACTGACAAAATTTCACTTCGGCACTTCTTCTGTGGCATTCAAGAGCTCCATAAAACGTTCTATACAATGCAAAATATCTTGTTAAACCAATATTTCAGTTCCGGGGCAGGGCCATCAATGTTTGTCACTATTTTCTATTGGACTGTACCTAACCCCATTGTACGTCCCACGAAGATTTATTTACGCGTTTTTTCCAAACGACATTCTACATCTCTACCACAATGAGAAGTCCCACCCCCAAGACGATCTGGTAAAAACTGATTAATTTACTGAGAGGGTCAGATTTACAAAGATCAAGCGTTTGCTTAAAATTACAGGTTAAGTTGAGACATCAAGTCTGTATCTTTTGTTGAGGTGATTTCCAACCCCACTGAATGGCCTCGTCCCATTCTTCGCCCCGAAGCGAAGATAAAGCGGGCGTGAAAGGTTGAAGTAGAGTGTACATCCATCTTCTTCAAGAGGGGTGGGGGTTCTCATTACTCACCAGGGAGCAACGGTGCCGCCTTCTTCGTGTTCCATTTGTCGAAACGGCAGCGAGGAGGTTAAATGACCTGCATGGAACGAACAAAACATGTCCTGAAGGATCAAAGGTGGTCACCTCCATTTAACCAGAGAGTTATTTTTGTAAGAATGTTTCCAAAGTATTGGATCACTCGCTCAGTGTTTTCACACACAACATAACTTCCATTATTATGTTTCTACAAGTGCGGTTATTTAATATGGAATTACAGAAATAATGATTTGTAAAATGTAGACTTCAAATAGTAACTTTAAATAAAAAAAATCTCTATTTCAGAATGAATGCAAGTAATCAATTTTAATGGTATAAAGAGAAAAAAGATATTTACAAACTCAAATTTTAAGTTATTTGATGAAGACAATTTTGCAATTTTTATATTTTCTAGAATAATAAAAAAATCTGAACTAATATCGCAATTAATGATTAATTTAGTTTTTCGGTAAGTTTTCAAATTCATTGACTTCAAAAGAGATCCTGATATCCATTGGGTACGATGGCGCATGGCGACTTTTAGTAAAAATACAGCTACATTTAATCATTTGCTTTTCGGTAAGATCCCCACTTTACTTTTTAAAACATCTCTTTATATGTTTCCTTTGTACTGAAATTCAATACTCTTTTCGGTTAAAGATATTTTTAGTGGCCCTTTTTAACAATTCATTTTTATTGAATCATTCAGGGTAAAAATTCTGCAAATTCTGAAACGGCCTATACAGTTACCTGTACACGAATTTCTAACGTTTTATAAAATAATAAAGCGTTTAAAGAAACGTGATTATGCTAGTTATATTAATTACATACTCGAGATGAATTTTGCAAACCATTTTAAATTTCTTCAACGAATCTCTAGTATATTTTTTTAAGTTCAACATTATTTGTAAAAATAATAATTTTTATAATTTTTTTATATAATTTTTTATTGAACATTTCGAAAAGCATTCACTGATTATATGTAGCAGCATACAATCCTCAGAAAGAATTTTATAATTTTTTTTTAAATGTATAATAGTGAATTAAATAATCTGAATTAAGGTCGGTAAGACATGTAAAACCGAAAGGTACTATAGCAAACTATGTTCCTTCCTGTCTCTAGCCTACTCCATAACAATTTTTTTTTTTATGTGCTTGTCTTTTGAAAGTACATTTTTTTAAAAACTTTAGGTGAAGCGTTTTTTGAAACCAATATATATCGAAATTATTGAGGAGAAAATTTCTGCAGTTTATTCTGTAGAATAATTAGATTATTCTGTATTCAGAAATTCTGCTTGTGACTTTCACAAAGAATTTTTAACGTATGGTAACGTATTAAAAAGTGAATTTTTTTTGTTAACTATTTGAACCTTTTCCGCAGCAAGATAATCTTGCTTGCTTATCTTTTGAAATTCCATGTTTCCTTCAACAAAAGAAAAAATTTTAAGTGGTTAATTTTAGAATTAATTTATACCTGAAATTAATAAATAAAAAACATTCATTGATTATACGCAGAGCAGAACCTTCATAAAAAGATTTTTTTACCTATATCAGAGAATTAAAGGAAATAGGGCAAGTAAAACTTGCTTGAAATTTTTCTCAAACTAAACTACTTTAGCTTTCTTCGAAGTAAAGAACATCCTGTGTACCATCGATTCCAACAGAGAGGAAGGAGGTTATATACACATACACATTCTACATGTCTCTCGATTTCCAACCAGAATAGCTCTTCATCCGTCTTTATCTAACCGGCTGACGAGCCGGAGAAGTCGTTTCTTTTACCAAGAGCACCAAATTCAGGCCAGGGATTGGAACCCACAAGAAAATGGCGCCAAACTCACTTCAATTTCCATATATAGAATGGCACACCTGCTTTCATTCCTACCACTGCATTTTTCAAGCTTTAAAAAGCAGAGAAAAGAAACGTCATTGGCTACACTTTTTTTTTTTTTTTTTTGCTTCTGTTTTATTCACCAAGGATAGAAATCCAAAATCTTAGGGCGCCGCTGGCAGGAAAGGAAAGGAAAAAAGTGGAAGATCTCGCAGCTAAGGGCTCAGATGAGTTCGGGCTGTGGATTGAGGGGCGCACTCGTTATAGTGATGCGCCCGTACCAGATGTGAGTTGAGATAGGGCTTATCAAACGTCCATTTAGACACCTTCTCCGCTTAATAGGGCTGCCTTTGGTCCTCTCGCCAATACTTTGGAGACTGGGACGTGTTTATATCTGAATGTGGTATATACTGGAGAGATATTTACATTCGGTTGGCTCTGCCACAAAAATAAGAACCACTGTTTTCGTGACGCTCATGCTGAAATGGTTTTAGTTTATGTTTCTCTACTGCATGGGCTGTTTTTTGAGGTAGTTAACTATTCTCGTATTTGTTTTGTTTATTCAAAATTAGTTTAGTTTTCGCGGTTGCTTTTACATGTTGTTTAAAAAAATTATATAACTGTATTTTTCTTTAAAGTGATAATAATCATTTGAATTTCATGGTTTTCATTTGAACTGTATTGGTTTAGTTTATGTTTCTACTGCATGCTGTTTAGGGTTTTTCTTTTTGTGATATTTATTTGAACTTTTCTAGACACCTTATGGGTTTTTTTTTTTTATTGTATAAAGTAATTAAATAATATCAAAGTTTTTGTGTAATAAATGAATGCTAAAAATACAATAAATGCACGGCAAAAGTTCATTTGTTGATGACATCGTAGAAAAAAGTTTAAAAAATATTTTTCTAATAAATATACCAGTTTGCAGAAAATATATATATTTCAGCATGAAAATCGTCAGGATAATTACCGAGAACAGAAGAAATACATAGAGATTCAAAATCAATCGAATAATTCTAAATTTTCCTAATTTTTTGAAATATTTGCATTTATTTTTTCGGAAGGGGAAATTTCATCGCTCATCGCTTTTTTATTTAAATTGTTTATTTAGTAAATTTTATAATCCAATCTGCACGTGGGACGTTTTTGAAATTTAAAAACAAATGTTTGGACAAAAATTATTATTTCTTAAAAGATTTTAAAACAAAAAACCCTTAAAAGATTCTAAAAACAAACAGAAAAAAAAAAAGAGCAAATACTTAATAAATTTTTTTCTTAAAATTAATTTGTTTTACAAAACTACTTGGAATTAATAATTACTACAAAACTACAACAATATTTATAAGCACGAAATTATACGTAGAAAATTACCAATGAATTAAACATAATCTCTGAAGGGAAAGCTCAATTAAAATACTTATATTAGAGTTCGTTTACCGAATATTTTGTCATATGTTTAATAACGTTGGACATTAAATGATATATTCCCAAAAAACATGTTTTTAAAAAGATTGCTCTTTATATTTTTATAGACTTTTAAAGCTTATAAATGCCTAAAATTTAAGTAAATTTTAAAAAGTTTGTAAAATTGTAAGAAGGATTATAGTAATTTTGATTGAAAATCAGAGCCTTCGATGAAATCACAAATTTAGAATATTGTTTAACATGAAAAATTTAATTATTTTAGATCTAGTAGGCTATAAAATATATCATTACAAATAAAATCAATATCAAAAAATTCTTATAGAAATACCCATAGGCACAAATTGTAAATATTTACCGTTTTCTTTTAATTAATATTCTTCTTGAATCTTCCATACACAAACGAATTCGATATGATATTTGGAGTATTAAAGTATGATTAATAACTATAACCAATCACTTATTTCAAAGGCGTAAGTGATTACTAATAAAATCAATATAAAACTCTTAAATGCCTTAGGCACAAATTGTAAGTATTTAAATATTTGTTTTTCTTTTAATTAACATTCTTCTTGGATCTCAATACACATAAAAAACGAAACCGATATGCGATTTAGTGTATAACGTGTGATTAATAACTATAACAAATTCACTTATTTCAAAAGCGTGAGTA